>OMLB01062295.1:4066-24459 GCA_900302555.1 Myripristis jacobus
TCAGGCATTAACCTGATGTTGTTATCCACTATCTCTGTGCTTACAACATCCATTGCACGTCTGTCCGTCCTGGGGAGGGATCCCTCTTCTGTTGCTCCCCTGAGGTTTCTTCCTATTTTTCTCCCTGTTAAAAGGGTTTTTTAGGGAGTTGTTCCTCATCCGATGTGAGGGTCCAAGGACAGAGGATGTTGTATTTCCTGTAAAGCCCTTTGAGACAAATTTGTAATTTGTGATTCTGGGCTATATAAATAAATAAAATTGAATTGAATTGAATTGAAATTGAATCCAAACTGATGACTCAGTTATGAAGGCATTAACATTGCTCACTAAAGTCATTCATTCCCAAAACTTGGGAAATTAATACTTATCGTATCAAGGATAAGTATTAATAAGTTGTATCAAGGAAAGGATTATTTTTTATGAATGGAATGATGTCTACTGATCTTAAACATCTCTATGTGGACATGGAAAGTGGTGTTTTGATTCCTTCACACTGATATTTTTGCGTCATCTCTACAGGCCATTTCCAGGTTATGTGATGACAAGTACAAAGATGTGCGGAGAGCTGCCAAGAAGCGCTCAGCCAGCATGGACAATCTGTGTGGGATCAGATGGGTACCTGCGATCCTGTCCTAACCACTAGCAAACTGCCATAGACACTAGCACCAGGCTGCAGACATGGACTGGGTGGGAGAACCCGATACGCAAGGTCCAACATAGGTTTGAACCTGGGTCAAGAACCTAGATCCACATAAAACACAGTCTTGATACCAAGACGCTAGAGGTGGAAGTTGAACACTGATTTAAACCTCAAACCAATCTCCGGACCTCAGCCTGTCAAAATTGAGTCCACACCTTGAAACCACGTTCGTAGTTTTGGGGATTCCAGAGGACTTTTCAACTTAACCAGATGCCTTCACAGTGCCTCAACTCCTCTGCTCCATATGACATAGAGAGACAGAAGGGATTCATCTCTGTTTAGTGGCTTGTTGTATGTACTTTGGGGAAACATCTGACTTCGGACCAACAAGAAAATCATGGCTTGCTACCACAGATGAGAAATAATCTCTGAACTTCTTAAGAGGTCATTGTAAGCCAGTTCTTAAACATTTTCAGGAAAGATTCTTCATACAGTTTTCTGGTTTTGTGTGGACTACTCTGTGCTCAGATTATTCAGATTAAGATTTGGCATCACCTGCCTTTGAGATGCCTCTGCGGCTTTCCAAGGAAGGACTTTATTTATTTTAATTTAGTATTTGAACCCCATTTTCAGTGGCTGCAGCTGCCCGAACCCCCTAGTAACTGCAGTATTTCAAGGACTGCAGGGTAGCACTGGACTTTTTACTGGTTATTTTCTTTGACATGTCTTAGCTGAATAAAAACATTAGCAAGTTTTCTCCTTTGAAAATCTTCATATCCAAGGTTTACAGTATTTCTAGCGTACCTCCCGATACTCAGGTAGTGTGTTTAATATTTTGATGTTTTCTGATGTGTGTCATTTAAGATATATTGAGGGTTGAAATAGGAATTATAAAGAGTGACAAACACATATGTGTGCAGATGGAAAGGGCCAGAATGAATAAAAATTAATACAACATTCCCACAGATATTGGTGCAATACATTCACAATTCAGATTGTGAGGATATGCACAGTCGACAGTGACATTTTTACAATGCATGATATGAATTTTACTCACAAGCATAATTTGCAGAGATTATGATTCAGTATTCATCAGATTTTGGTTTCAGCAGTTTGCAATTCATGCTCATACCACAGGCACAAATTTTAGAGGCTGCATTGAAGCCTATAGTAGAGTTACCACTCTCTGGCGACATCTGGTGGATTTTTGAGTTACAGAAAATTATCCTGTTATGTCATTTTTTTGGATTGTCTCGCTAAGATGGCATTAATGCTCATTTATAGCACCAAATTCTTTTGGATTATATCAGCTATTTGTGTGTAGGTAAAGTTGTGTGAGGGTTGTGATGTGGGAGCTTCTGAGAGGAAAAATATTTTGGGAAAATCAATTTTCAGATATATACCCTAACTAAATGGGCAGGTTCATTTTGCTCCACTGTTTAAACACTTTACAAATTAAATACTGACAGCTTCAAAATACATTAAGATCTCAAACTTTGTTGTTCTGTGAGTCTGAAATGGAATAAAGAGTGGCCTGATGCTATTTTACCACATACTTAGCGGTACCCTTAATCACTGAAAAGGATGGGATTTTGGTGAATCAGCTCTTGCTGTAGTACTTAGTAGTAATAGTACTCTCCTTCAATTTGGCCAGACTGACACTCACTGCTACTCTTACACAGCGTTGGGCAGCAGTTGATATAATGAGTAGACCACTCTTGAACTATAGAAACGAGGCACAACCCTGCTGGAGTGTCCTTAAGCAAGACTAGCTCCAGGAACACTGAACCTGACCTCTGACTTCCCTGTGGTGAGGGGGCAAGGAGATGAAAGTTGCCTCACAGGAAACAATAAATAGTTGTGCTAAATTAAATTAAATTACACTAGTTACTCACTCTGACAGAGACTTTGGGTAAATTGAAGCAAAGTGATTGCAGAAACAAATCCAAAATCCTGAACAGGAAGGTGATCCAAAAGGGAAGACAACTAAAATTAGTGATTACTGCAGTTGAATGATGGATTTATTCCTTATTTTCACAGTCAGCTGGTCCGTTGCACCCAGAAATGGTGTAAAAGTGCACTCCCCACAAACACTGTTGGTGCAGTTGGTGCAGCATTAACAGATTTGGTTTGGTGCATTTGGGCAGGTGATAGCAATGGCATTTGAGTGTCTGCGGCACCAAAATGACCACACTGAGATACGTGAAAATGTGAATTTCAGTTGCATTCTGAGAGAACTGCATTGTGGTTTGTTAGTAGTGAGAACATAGCGCCCCAGTAGCTCACCTGGTAGAGCGAGTGCCACGTATCAAGGCAGAAACCAACTAAATGACCCCAAAATGCAAAGTTTTGCACCCCCATTTGCCTTCATACCCCTCCACTCCCTCCCCTCAGCTATGTTAAGGTGGTTTATTGTTACAAAGACTGTTGCAGGTACGATCCCCAGTGTGTGACCATCAGCAGGGATGTGTCCTGTTGAAGTGTCCTTGAGAATGATTAGGAATCAATCACTAAGAGGTGTTGTAAGTACACAGGTATTCCTTCATTGCTTTTAAATTTCTGAAATAGGCATGCGGATACTTTAAATAAACAATCGTTGACCAACATTTTATTATTATTATTATTATTTTGTTAAATTTAAAAGTGTTTTTATTGCTTCTGTGAATTGTCATTATCAAGCAATGCTAATTTTCTCAACATAATCCCTGACCACTGAGCCAAGTTCTTAACAGTGAGGACACTGTACACATAATCAAGTTTATCATTTTGTATATTCATTGTACAGTTGGTTTCTGTTCAAAAGCTAATTTCTAATCAACTTCTCATTCTTGCTTTTATCATTTGTCTGTCAACTGAAGCACTAAAGGATGATTATTTTGCAAAATGAACTTTGTACAGTGTACAAAGTAAAAAGGCAAAAGGTAATAAAAGCCTGGAGGACATTACAACTATTGTGAAATATTTATATGAGCTGTGTTTTTAATAAAAGAAAACCCCCTTGTCTCTTAATTTCGTTTCTTTTGCAGAATCAAGATACATAGATTTTATGAATTTCTTGAAGTCACCAGAGAAGTATTGTTTGTTTAACAACACTGGCACCGACATCAAGCTGCCATTGATTACTGATTGTTCAAACTGAAACTGCTTTGCCCTTAAACAAGCTTAACATCCTGATTATCTTTGGTTGCCAGTTTGGGTTTACAAAGGAGCCTGTTCAAATACATTTTATGTTCATGCTTTTAAGGTCTTCATGATGATTTAATTTAATTTTCTTTTTGTGACTGAGAAAAATGTTTGCTGTGATAAACTTATAAATTGTGCTTTTGAGGCTGCCAAAGATCTGCAGTTCCATAGAGAGCAAGTTATACAACTAGAAAAGTTGAATTCCTTCCGTGTTCTTAATACAAAATACAAACACCAGACACTGTTTTTGTCTGATTTTTAGCTTATGATGGTAGCTCCATGCAGTTTTAGCCCTGCTTTAAAACCAATGAGGTTTTCAATTGCCTAATCCTCTATTTTCGTGAGATGCTCCCTGAGGCATCTCTTGCACGCTGGCAGGTCCAAATTGCAGCAAAGGTTTACTATTTGAGATATTTCAGCTTCAATACCCAGCAATTGTATAACATGACATCAGTAAACACACACACAACACGCCTGGACACTCTGGACAGAGCCCTCAATCACTGCTGTTTAGGAGACAGATCTATGGATTTTCTTTGGTGAGCTTGTTTTCTTTGTCTGCTAAATATGTCTTTATTTCAAGCAAAGCGGAGATATAAAATGCATCACGTCCTGCGAGAGGACCAGAGGAGCTGACGGGACACCGGACAGTGTTTAGAATAGCAAACGCAGAAGCTTCCTTGAGCTGGATATAGGTTGAATCACTATTATGTTTTATCTGTTGATGGTAGAAAGTCTCCAAACAGACACTCATATCCACATCCAAATGATGAAATTTTTTCTTAAATGTGAATTGAAGATTATTATGATGCTTTTTTCTGTCCCACATAAATGACTATTGTCCTTTACATGCACCTGCTTCCAGTAAAGTTGACCGGTATAAGAAATCTCAACAATGCTTTGATGGCAGCCTGGTAAGAATAGCGCGCTCCACAGGTCCTGGCCTTTGCTGACAAGAGTGAGAAGTTGTAACACAACGTGAGAGGTGACCGCATTTAGTAAGAGAGGACTTTCTCGCACAGTGGTCTTAGTCCAGTGTTGAACGGGACGGCAACACTGGAAGATCCTCCAGCACTGAGGTAGAGTCATTTTGGATTTTCTGTGTTTAAAAAGAACTTTTCAGGTGTGTTTTGACTTGGATTCTATGGGACCAGGGTTCGTGTTGGACTATGAGGAAGATGGGAGCCACAGATGTATTCCTCATCACTATCTGTCACAATGTCTCCTTCATGGGTAGGTTCTTTAAAGTTTGTTTGATTCATTAAAAATATTCAAAAATAAAGCAGCGTCAGTGTATCAGTTGTTTTTACATAATAAAAACTACTTGTTTTACTTAATTCTGACTGTTTTTGAGTTAGAGCCATTTAAAGCATATTTCCAGTGACTATTAACTCTTAGAAAGTACCTGTGTCAACCCTTAGATTCTTATTTCTTTATTATTCCGTAGATATACTGGAAGTTAATTTTTTCTTTTATCTTCTAGCATTTTCTCATTAGTTATGTGTTGAATAAACTTTGATATTTATATAAAGTAAAAATTAAATCTTTTGGGGTTGTAATTGTAAATTTTCTCATGACATTAGGTGTATATCTTTAATTATATCATATTTTTATTTGCTTTATTTGGCCATTTGCTGCTGCAACAAAGCAGTTTCCCTATTTTCAGCCTCATCTAATGCTGAAAACAGTCATTAAATATTACTTGGTCCTCTTTCTTACAAAACAGGCAAAACCTGGTGGATGTTGATGTTGGTTTTACGTCCTCTGGTCCTCCTGCTGGCCGGCTTCACCCTCTTCAGTGACGAGCAGGAGAGATTTGTCTGCAACACCATCCAGCCAGGGTGCTCCAACGTATGTTTTGATGTGTTTGCTCCTGTCTCCGTCCTCCGCCTGTGGCTCTTCCACTTAATTCTTCTCTGTCTTCCTCACTTGATGTTTGCAACTTACATTATGCATAGAGTGTTGTCAGCTCACAATTTCGGAGCCTACTTCTGTGACAGAAGTCGGGGAAGTTCTCCTTTTATGCGCGAGAACTCAAACTCCTCAAGAGAAACTTCCATCAGCAAAGCTCCACTTCAAGCCCCTCGGAGTGGTTGGGCCACACCACGCTTCCACTGCACCTACATCCTGATTGTGATTCTGCGGATCCTGCTAGAAACTGCATTCGGCGCGGGACAGTTCTTCCTCTTTGGTTTCTCCCTACCAAAGAGTTTCTTGTGTTATGAAGCTCCGTGCACATCCGGGGTTCAATGCTATATCTCCAGACCAACTGAGAAAACCTTGATGCTTAACTTCATGCTGGGTCTTGCCTCCTTGTCTGTTCTACTCAGTTTATTTGACCTGGTGAGCTCCATGAACGCGATGATGAGATGGAGGAGAAAGAGGGCGATGCTGGTGGAGGAAATGAGTAAAGGAGAGCAGAGCAGTGTGTTCACAACCGCAAGTGGAACTGAAGACGTCGATGCTCTTTTGACCAAGAGAGCCGCCACCAGTGGGAGCTTGAAGAGTGACGTCAAAGATGAGAAAAATATCTCTAGCAATGCGACAAATAGTGCACTTGTCCATGCAAAGCTCAATTGTGAGTCCATTGTTAAAGCCGACGTCTCCGGTGATGAGAGGATCCCCGAATCCAAAGATGCCACGATGGAAGTGCCACGTTCGCCGACTCCCATGGTCTCTCCGGTGCCACCTCAGTTTGTCCTCCACAGCCATCTCAACAAACCACCATTATCCCCTCGCCCAGATAGAGGACCACCATTAAGCCCTAGGGTGCCAACACCCATAGGTGGCAAAAAGTTGAGCCAGTGCACCTCAGCGGCAACAAGCTCAGGCCAGCAGTCCGAGAACAGTGAAGCTCAGGACAAAAGGGCTTGGGTGTAATGGGCAAAAGAGGTGGTGATTGATCAGTGTTATTAAATACAACTGATCAACACACAGGCCTTCAACAACCTTATAAGAGAAATGTTGTTTGATCCATACTTTTAAAGCATGAGTGCATATAGTTTTATTTGTGCCATAAAGGGCATTTTGATAAGACTTGTGAAAGCAATGCTTACTGTACATGTTCACTGAAGCCTTTGTATTTTTGTAAGTATATATGGGTTTCAAATTTCAAGTGTTCATGGGACATGAAAGTCACTCAGCACGTAAATGGCGATGAAAAATTTCAGCCTGTGTGAGAAGCTTTGAAGTGGTGAGTTTTTGACCCAGACAAGAAGATATGCTACTTGATATTAAGATACAACCGTCTTCAGAAAGCCAAAGCTGCCTGAGCAATTCAAGGTTACACAGTGAAGCAACAGACAGACCGTAAAATAGGTCCATTCACATAACTCTTTTACTGCCTTTTGGATTTCACTGTTGATTCTTGATAACCACATAAGTCCAATTTTGGTCATTTTTATGTGCTGAGTACATACCATGTACTAGGGATTCATGAACCCGTTCAACACTTTTTATATATATATATGTGTATATTCCAAAAATGCATGAAATGTGAGTGTACTGGCATGCAGCTTTTCTTAATGCATGCTTGCTAAGTGAAGCAAGCTATGGATGTTATTACAAGAAGAGCTGCTTTAAGCAATGAAGTTTTTCAACTTAGCTATTAAGTACTTATTTGAAAGAACATTTTTTGCAAAGTGCAATGCAATTGATCATCCAAATGCTGTTACTGGTGTGGTTTGCTTTACATCTTTACAGTCCAAAGTGTGTTTGCTTAACCCATAACCTGAGCTGTTTCTGTGTTGTTACGGGAAAATGACTCACTGAAAAAAACGCAGGCTGACCTCGATGAAGCAGCAGTTTAGGCACTCAGCTGTTGTCTGGATTACCGAGTTCAGCTGACACACTGACCTGACCTCTGACCTCCCCGTGACCCAGCCATGACCCGACTTAACCCGAGTCTGCTTGGATGATGTAAGACCTTCAATCTCCTCGCCAATGTCACTCAACAACATCAACTTAATATGGTGGCATGTCAGACCTTTACCATGGGATCTATAAGAAACACAAGGTGATCTATACCACAGCGTGATCGGATATTTAGTCATGAATTTATTTTGTGAATGAATGAGTAAGGAACTTTATTTTTATCTTTGAAATTCATTAAAAGTTCATGAAATCATATATTGAAAATGTGTATGCAAATTGGGCCCGTCTGTGGTTTCACTTGGGAGTTTGCTGGGAGGACCAATAAAGACACTGATTTGCGTACTGAAGCTCTCAATAACTTATTTTGTGCCAGGATTAAAATCTGACCATTTTCCTGCAACAAAATTCATAAATTCTGTAGTTTCCCTTGTGGCATTTTATTCTTGTCTTGGTGGAAACTCCCAAACTCTGTTTAGTCAATAACGGGACAACAAAACTCAGTCTCACTTATTAAATTATCTTATCATGAGCAGCTCTTAACTTGCTCCTAATCACAGGAGAATCAAGTTTATATTTTCATTTATACCTCTGTCATTCTTAATTCTTAAGAATTACAAAAACAGAAAAAAAGAAAGAATTCCTGTAACCGCAAGTGTAGCCGTGACCCTAACAGATGCCTCATACCCACCTCATTCTTCTTCTGCTGCGGCATTTGGAGCAGCTACAAGGTGCAGAAACACTGCCAGAGTCGGCGGCGGTGGCAGGTGATCTGAGGAAAGGGATTGTAAAGCGGAGCTGGAGGTGAACAGGTCGACATCATAGACAAACAAACCTGTTGAACCCACACATGCACACAAGAACTCCCACATGCACACACACACATACATGCCTTCATGATCCACACTGCCATTCACCAAGGTCACATGCACACACTGGTGTACGCACATGCATTTATAGATGCACACACAACAGTGTCCCTGAGGTGTTACAGTGTGTGTGTATTGTATTTGCTCCACTTTGTTCACACATACACAAATAAATAAAACGAAGGAATTTGTTAGCTATTTGTCCTTGGTCAAATCCCCGCCACTGTGTCTGGTCACACACACACACACACTTGGGGAAGGAATGAGACTGCCATGGTGCAGGCCCTGCTGTGCTGTACTATCTTTAAAGCATGGGTGTAACCTATAAATATGACTTTTTATGGTTGTTCTGACAGATTTCAGTTAATCTTTCGGGACTGAAAGAAGACAGCATAAAAAGAAATCACATTACAAATGTTGCTCACGTTTTTTGGTTGGAGATAAATTAAGTTCCTGGTTGAAAACAGTCTTGGAAAGAAACTCTTCAAATGTCAACATGTAAAAGCCTCTCTTTGGCTATCCATTCCTGTTTTCATCAGAAAGCCTGAGAATAATGCTGCTTTTACCGACCTCTAGTGGTGAATATGAGCTACTGCAGTAGATACACCAAATACCACAAATCACAACAACCTTCAGTAATTTTGCTCATTAATTTAGCAGCTCGTTGTTCCTGAGACATTAAATAATAATAGTCTGTTTTGACATGTTTTCTTCTAAAATCCACCATTTGACCGCAACTCTTAAAATAACTTATATAACAATATATAGTAAACAAACAAATAAATAAATAAATAATTCTTCAATTGCTCATTATCTATAAGCCACCCAGAGTGGATGACAAATATCCCTTTACACGCATTTGACATGAGACGAGTCCATTTTTGAAAGATGAAATACGTTACTTGGCATCTATCATTCAATTTAATCTCAAATATAGAAGAGTCCATCAATTTTCCAACTACAGACTTAAATTACCTGTCCCTTAAAAGTGTCATCGTGTATTTGATGCGCTGCCAATAATGCCACTTTGTACAACGGGTGGCTACCTCATTTTCCACGTGTGTAATCGGTGTTATATCCTCGTGCTCAGACGTCAGATTGAGGGATAATACTGGGGGTCGGCTGTGCTCCCTATTGATCCGCTCCTCCATTGAAGTTAACGCATCAACTCACAGTGGGCCTAGGTGCAATAACACAGCCCGATCTCAAGGGTGACAGACGGAGGAGATTGAGAAGTTAGAGGGAAAACTCAACATTGAGCACAACAGCACATCAGAGAACATGTCAGAGGCATCAAAAATATTGATTACCCGGCATCCTCTTCACCTCCGAGGCTGTGGTAGAAGAGGTTGTGGGGGTTGTGGGTTTGTTGTCCCCGATGACTGGGGCTTGAAAAACAAAATCCATTCTGGCTGTCTTTGATGTTAATGGTAGAGGGATCGTAGGGTGGAAAAAAAAAGAGACAGACGAAGCCAGAAGGTTGTTTTTTTTTGTGTAAAGAGAGGAAGAGGGGGGGCTGCCTGGTTTACGGGGCTTGTGTTTGCTTTGAGGTGTTGTCTATCGAACCGGTGGACATTTCATCAAGGAAGGCAGGAGTGTGGGTAACAGGAGCTCTGCGAGTCCTGCATATACTTCAGCAAACACTGCACACTGTAACACTATCAATAAAACAGAATAAGGAAACTGTATTGCTGCTTGGGTTTTTTATTTTTGGAAGGAAAATTAGTCGCTGCACCTTCTGAGAGGTTCAAGTTAAGTTCAGGTAGTAAATCTTGCCATGTCCAAATAAAGTCTTTCAAATTAGTGTCTATGACTTTTCACAGATTTTCACAATAACCCATTTCTGTTGAGCTGAGCCTCACTCTCTCTTTGCTACTCTCCCTTTTTTTCCTATCTCTTACAGCTTTCTATGTACTTGCCAAGTCTTTTAAGCTCAGTAATTGAATTTAAGTATATTTGGACGGATGTATCTTGCTTCATTACATTTTAAAACACATCAATTTCAGAGCACAGATTTTATCAGCTCCCCATAAGCATTGCATCAGAAACCGGCTCGCTGTAAACTGGCCAATTATGGAGCAATGAGGAGCAGTGAGGAAGTGAAACACATGAAGCGCATTTTTTTTTACACCAGTAATTTTAATTTGACATGAGCTTCAGCAATGTAGTAGTACTTCTATTTGTATAGCTATTTTTGCAGGCTACTCTGTCCGTTCCTGCAGAGCATGACAGAAATGACAAACATGATCTTCACCTCTCACCTCTCCACCCCTCACCCGGCATGACTTCACTGACATGCACATGAGATAAAGGACTGTCTCATTTGTAACGACACGGTAGACATGGAGAACTCAGAGGGTTACAATCGGAAAGATCTGACTTTTCATATGTAAACCAGAAGGAAGAAAAAGCAATTTGACGCCCGGAGAAACAACCAGAACGAGGAAGCAGCGTGTTTAAGGTTGTGTATAGTAGGATCTCATCCGTGAAATCACAACAATGTCAAAAGTGCTTTGGAGATTTTTAAAACATGCATTTAACTTTTATCCATGGTGCCTCATTCCATCCAGTAAAGCTCAAACTCTCCCATAGAACCCGTACTAATAAATAAGATGCTAAAAATCTCCTAAAATCAAAAATCTAACATTTAATTGCAGGTTTTACAAGTTGTTCTAGAAAACAGATCACTGCATCAGGATGATCCAGGCACTGGGAATCAAATTTATCAAATCAAATTACCCCTGGCAGATTTTTGACATCTACACTTAATTCATGCATCTTTTTGGTGCTTCTTATTTTCAGTATAAGAACAAAAGTAGGGTGGTGATGGCAGGAAACTTCCTGTAACCAAAACATCCACCCATTAATGTTGTGTTTTCAATATTGTCATTAATTCATGTACTGGTTTTCTTTACCTTCTTTCTGCTTTTTGGTGCAACAGGCGGCTCCATCCTGTCCCATCATGCACTGGGCAGATGGCAGCTGAACACACTGGACAGTCCATCACAGGCTGCATCAGTCATCCCTTAAAGAAATGTTTGTTTCAGAGAGCACAGTAAATCTCCTCTAACATGACACAAGCTGTTATTGAAATCAAAACACATCCCACCCGGCTATGTATACATGCTACAATTTTACAATTACACCATGGCTATGTGACCTTTAACAGCCCATGGGAGCTGCTCAGACATCTTAACATGATTTGCTCAAAACCAATCCCAGACAGACAACCAATTAAATCATTAGACAAAGACGCCATTCATAAACATCCTAATTTGAGGCAGTGAAGGAAAGCTGGCTTTCTCTGGACTTGGCCCATAGGATACCTCCATGATGAGCTCTTCCTGCAGTGGCAAGTCAACTTCCTGTTTATGTCATTGGGAGATGGATCAGGCATGACCTCTCAACCCATTTCCTCTGTTGATTTTTGCTGTGGGCCAAAGGGAAAATGTCTCCCAGTTAATAAGCGGTGGCAGGCCAATTTGTCCACATTCGATTGAGCAAACTCCACCATCTGTCTCTTAACTTGATGAATGTAATTATTGCAGGGTAACTGGTCATATGATCTGTCACAATGGGGCCACTGGAGGAAATAACTGATTTGTTTACATCAAGGGATCATATTCTGTCATACAAACTAGGAATCTGCGCTGCAAAGAGATGTCTGTCTTAATGAATAATTTAGAGTCGCATTCGGTATCAGAAACACACTTTTCTTTCAACAAGTAAAAAAATGTGTCAGTATCTTAAAACAAGGGAGATTAAAACCAATAACTCAAGGTATCAAGAAGCAGATTGACTATAAAATAAAAAAAAAAAAGACTGGTGAACCAGTGGCACATTTAATTTTTTTTAATTTTAGGATTGTCAGGTTAAAACGTACGTTAAACAGCCTCTTAGGATGGGTATTTTTGCGATGTGCGCAATGAATAACTCACTTATTTTTTTATGTTTTACGCTATATTGTTGGTCTGTGGTAGTGTATAGTCAAGGACCGTGTGACCACAAGGTGGCAGTATAATACAAATTGTGGCGTCTCTCCTCAGCTCTATCCTCAGTGGAGTTCACAGTGCACTCCAAAGTTCAAAGAGGCAAAATCAGGGTTTTTACGGGCAGTATATGTACCTTGATACCTAAACTGTATGGATGACTAAGACACAGAAACTCAGTTCAAACGTTTGAAAGCACGAAAACACTTTTTCTGTTTGGAAACCACAGAGAGCAGAAAATACAGGCCTCTTTCCAAAATAACTGCTTGGAGTTACGCATTGCTACTGCGATTACGCACGGTCCGTTAACCTCTCCAAATTCGGGTTGACCACCATGTGGTGACGGTGATGTTACAGCCTCCACATGTTGTCAGGCTGTATCTTTGCGCTCCGTAGCAGCTGCTCAAGAGCCCTTCTCTCACACATAAACACACCACACACACTGCACTGGGGTAATTACCTTTACGCACGACAGGGAGGGTGTCGGCCTACTGTCTTTCCCTCCTCACTGACGTCTTAATTATGGGCCTCGGGCATCTCGACTGAAAAAACAGAGGCGAGGGTAGGGGCATCCATCCAATTACCCCACCAGAGAAACCTGAACTTTTCCCTTTGAATGTCAGTAGTATGCGGTAAATGTCACATATAAGCAAGAATGGCTGCGTCCCGAAAAAACAATCCATCTTACCATATAATTTATTCTTGTACTGACTCCATTTTTAACGTAGAAGAAAGGAAATCTGCCACTGTAGTGAGATGGCTTCATGATTTCACTTGTTTCCAGCAGGAATCAACTTATGCTTTCTTGATTCAAATGCCATTATGGTGTGTTTTGCTTTATTCTGAACGTAACACTAAAGAAGAAAAAGCTTATTTGGATTAGAAACCCAAGGAATTGCCTCACTCTATTGGCAAATATTTTACTTGTTTCAAGAAAAACTAAAGATATCAGTGCAATTCAATTGTTAAGATGGACATTTTTACAATTTAAAGGTGAAATGTTTCAGCAGCGTCAGGGGATTAAGTGGAAGCCAAAATAAGAGTTAATGACAAAACTAAAGCGCACAGGGGTCTTAAACCGAGGAGACCACCTGTTGTGCCTCCATTGCCATGTCAATGTTATTCCCCGGGCCTCACAGCTTGTGAATCTGGCTCTGCAACACTGGAGAGCTTTAGCAGAGCTTATCTTATGTGGCCCCTAAGGCAAGTAAGAGCTCCAAGTAAACATAAAGAAATCTACAAGTGCCATCTGAGATTTTCTGTGAAACTAATCCATTACGCACTGTAATAAAGTTGTTGAAACACCCGCGCTCTCATCCACGTCGGTCAAACTGTCCACCCACAGTCATCTGTTCAATTTCTAATTATTAGTGAAGAGTGTATTGCAACAGCATCAAAAACATTTTACAATTTCTAAAGAGGAAATGGCAAAGTTTTGGCGAGAATGACCAGGACGCACGGATAAAATTCAATAAAAGCTGTTTTATTCTGAAAATAAAGATCTTCTATCAAAGTGGAAATTATACATATTTACAATCTCGTAAAATTCCATGTACAAATTTACAATGTATGTACACCAATAATTATATAAATACACTTACGCACTAATGAACCCGTATGAGACAGTTTTAAGGCATTGATTAATGTACTTGTAAATCCATCTTGTAGAAAAAAAGAGGAAAGGCCAGTGATGGCCTCATGTGAGGCAGAGCAGTCTCATTGTGAATCTTGTGTTTAAGACAAAACGGTTCTTTACAGTTTTACAAGAACAGCCTCAGCTATACCATGTAACCTATCGACAAGGGGGATCTGTACGCATTTAATTAAGCCCAGATAAGACTCCGCATTCTTTGTGACAAGTACATTGTTCTGCTGCTGACAGTCTCATTATTTAAGAGAAACCATTAGGCGCTCATTAATGTGCTAATTACAACACGCTGACGGACAATCCCAGCACAATTAGTAACCCCCCCTCCCCATTACTCCCATTCAAACCCGTGGACGTCATTTGGATAAGGTGAGGTATGGGCATTAAGCCTAATTGAGTTCAAATTGATCTTATACTTTTTTTTTTTTTTTAAAGAAAAAAGTACATGACGAGTAAAGATCACAACAAAATGACCACACATCCAAATTATTCACATCAGAGGATAGTTCAGGAATAACATTCCCTCTAAACCGATAGTTTGGTGACTTACTTCTCAGAATTTACCAAATTAACCAAATATTAAGAACATTTCGTCAGTAATCAGTCACTGCGCCACTTTGTCTCTGTATGCACTGGTAAGAGCTGTTTTGGGAGTTGTTTTTTGTGGCAAATGACATTCGTGGACCACTGGATGCCATATCTCAGCGTTAAGTGAAGTGACAGCCCCGTGCTTAAACACGGGACAGTGGCATCTGTTTAGGGCAAGAGACGGAGCTGGCCGTCCCGGACCGCCAGGTCAGTCCTGTGCTCACGTCACTGTACATGGAGCCTGCAGAGGCTTTGCTGCCCCAGCAGCACCGGGTGCAAAAAGTCCTCCAGGAGTCCAGGGTTTTCCCGGACCAGATCCAGGCCCCGGAGGTGATGCCCACCAGGAGGCACATGAAATATTTCAGCATGAAAACAGCATAGTCCGGCCTCTGCCTGTCCTGGTCCGACATGCACGTACAGTTGTGCGTAATTTCCCACGTCTGTCTGTTATGCTGCTCGTAAAAGTAACAAGCAACTATAACCGTGGCTGGGACGGTGTATAAAACTGTAAAAACTCCTATCCGGATCATCAGCCTCTCTAGTTTGTCCGTCTTCGTCCCCCCTTGCTTTATAACACTCCTGATCCTGAACAGGGACACAAACCCGGCCAGGAGAAACATTGTGCCGATGAACAAATAGATAACCAGCGGTGCCAAAACAAACCCCCGGAGGTTATCCAGATTCTGGTTGCCCACGTAGCAAATCCCAGCCACGGAGTCCCCGTCCACAGAACTTAGGGCCAAAACCGCGATGGATTTCATGCTGGGGATGAGCCAGGCTGCCAGATGAAAGTACTGCGCGTAACTTGCGATGGCCTCGTTCCCCCACTTCATCCCTGCGGCGAGAAACCAAGTAAGAGACAGTATCACCCACCAGATCGAGCTGGCCATCCCGAAGAAGTAAATGAGCAGGAAGACGATGGTGCAGAGCGCGGGGCCCGTGGTTTCATAGTGGATGTGCTCAATGCCACGATCCCGGCTGCACGCCACTTCCTCGTGTCCGGCAATCAGTCTGACTATGTATCCGACTGACACGAACATGTAACAGGCGGAGAGGAAGATGATAGGGCGCTCTGGGTACTTAAACCTCTCCATGTCGATAAGAAAAGTCGCCACAGTCGCGAAAGTGGAGATGAAGCACAGGACGGACCACAGGCCGATCCAGAAGGCGGTGAAAGTCCTCTCCTCTTGGGAAAAGTACGGGTTGTGGCACGGCATGGCGCAGTTCAGGATCTGTCCCGTTTTGATCCGGTTGTGCAGCGGGTGTCCGTCGCTGGTCACCGGCACCATGGGCGCACGACAATGGCATCCCGGCTCGCATGGGGACGCTGCAGGTTTGTGCTTGCCGGGGATGCCGCGGCCGTATCCGCTCTTCTTCCGGGGGTTGTATGGCTTCAGTGGTCTGTTGGTGGGCTTTGCAACTACCGGTGACGCGGTGGTCGTCTGGCTACGGTTGTCGTCCATGCACAGCGTATCCTGGTTGCCCTGCTCCGGCAGCAGGTCGCACCTCATCCGGTCGGGCCACGGGAAGCCGTACTGTCTCATAAGCGGGGCGCAGCCTGCCTTGGCCCGCTCACACACGCTCCTGCACGGCGGCAGGGGCTTCTTGTAGTCCTCCAGGCAGATCGGAGTGTACATGCTGCAGAGAAAGAAGCGCAAGTCCGGCGAGCACTTTATCTCCACCAGCGGCCAGAACTGGTGCACCTCCAGGCCGGCCTCGTCCTGCGTGTCGTGGTTGAACTGATTGGGCATGTACGTGTAGTTGTAGCCGATGCCTCTGCACAGAGGCACCGAGATCTCCTGACACTGGAGCTCCTTGGCCGCCGTGCAGCCCGATCCGTGCAGGACGATGGCCAGCAGCACACACCATCCCGGGATGCTCTTCTCCATCGTCGATTTCTGTGCGCGATTTCCTTCCTCGTCAAAGTGACAGCGAACTTGCGCTGTGCAAGTCGGCTGCAGGCTGCAGTCCGGTTAATCCAGGGATGCTGCTGGACTCATCCTAGTGCGCAGACACTGTGCTGTGGAGGGAGACTGATTTTTGTGACTAAATATCCAAAACAAGCGCCTTTTTCCCTCTACGTCTGGTTTACTGTCAGTCCACCTTCGATCTACAGTGAACAGTTTGCAGACATGCTCGCATCTCACTCAGCCTTTCTCTCTCTCTCTCTCTCTGCCTCTCTCTCTCTCTTTCTGTCTGTCTTTGTGTCGGTGCAGCGCCGCGGCTCCCTCTGCATGCTCTGATACTGCTGGGTGCGTTGGGTTTTATACAGGAGGCGTGAAGTCACTCCCCGACATGGGCGGGGAGAGGAGGGAAGCCAGAATAAGTCAATCAAGTGTTTCTTCTATAGGTGTTTGTTTAAAATGTTCACCCTGGAGGAAGGGTTATAATCACTTTGTCTCGGTTCCACTACCCCCTCAGACAGACACACACACACTGCCCTTAACAAACACGATAAGGAAAATAATTAAGGTAAACCCAAACAAAGCCAGCTTACCGAACTAGGCATTTTAGGTTATCGAGGTGCCACATATTAATGTGATGCATCATAGTCAGGAGATAGGAGGAAACATTCATTAATGTTTTCCTGAAACTCTGTTTGATTATTATTCATATTTGTGTCTGTTTGTCTTAAGATGCTCATTGTCTGAGGGATTTTACCTGCGTTTTTATTTAGCACTCCATCACTGCTTATAGTCAGTTTGTCCAGGTTATGTCCCTCTCTCCACCTTCTCTTGTATCCATGTCTTTTATTAAATTTACTGCAAAATACACCATCAACTTCAAACAGACAACAAAACACAAAAGCATGATTTCCCCCTCCAGACTGACCGTTTTTGGCACTAAAATATAGTATAAGTGACATTTGAATAGCCTATCTAAGCATGGGATAGATGCAAAATATTATTTCTCTACTGAATCCAATTGGCCACTCTAAAATCCAGCAGTGTGGGTCACTGCAACAGCTAAAGTATCCACCAATACCTAAATGCCCTTGAGCAAAATACCTGCTAACCCAGAGCAATTCATCTGCATAAGAGCATCAGCTAAATGCCTCAACTGTATGTAAATGTAATTAACTTGGTGGTCGAGGCAGTGTGTTTACTGGGGAGGATGGACTGAGTTTATTTATATTTTATTAACTAGGTTTGATAGATGTGTGTGCTCCAAATTCACAGAAAAAAAGGTGAGTGTATCTGCATATGTCCTCACAACTAATGGTTACTATAATAAGAACCGTTTTGGGGGTTATTGTGGGGAGTGTTGTGTGTTTAGGTGTGTGTGCTGGCATTTGAGAGCAGCCAATGTGCATTTTTGAGAAAAAGAATATGCGTATATCTTTCTACTTTATCTAACAGAGGCGAGTGTGACAGAGAGAGAGAGAGAGAGTCTGTGTGTATGTGTGAGTATGTGTGTGTGTGTGTGTGTTTGGGTGAGAGACGAGGAGAGAGAGAGAGAGGGAATGCATGTCTGCCTTGGTAAGTGTATGTGTGGGAGAAAGAAACAGAGAAAGAGAGGGAAAGAATGTGTGTGCTTGTGAGAGATACAGTGTGTGTGTGTGTGTGTGTGTGTGTGTGTGTGTGTGGTAAGGGGAGGGGGTTAATGTGGTCTTGTTAGCCCACAGTGGGGGGTCATCTTGGCCTGAAGGGGGAGGGTGTTTGTCTTAACGCGGGTGCCAATGTTTCACTTAGCGCCTGCTGAAGCCTCATGCTGGGATGGCGATTACTGCAACGCACCGCTGGGCCGAACAAACACGACAGCGCGTGCAAACTGCCCCGGCACTCAGCCTTCCCCCAAGAAAATAAGCTAACACGGACAGATAGAGCGCTGTGATAGCACTAATTAAAGTAATTCACACTTCTTATTGGCTTGGACAGCCTCAGATGGAGCACAGACAGTTTAGCAAACGGGCGGCGTTTCCTCCTTGGATCCACTCTGCAGGTTTATCAGAGCAAATCAGAATCTAGTCTGACCTCTATTTGCAAATTGGTGCTTACTTTAGCTTGGATTTGGGTGGGCCCGACCGCGGTAAGCCCATTCAAATAGCGTTGGGCAAGCTGGCAATCATAATGAAGTTTCCCCAAATCGACTTGCAGATACTTTCCTGCGATTGTCTGAACTTTCTGGCGCTCATTGTATTCTCCAATTTGGCAGCCGGCACCCATCTAACAGGAAACCAGGACTAAACAAACCAGAAAAGCGGTTTGCAAACACTATTTCTCCAAGGTGTGATATCAAATCACATCTTTTCAAAACACATTGCAAGAGAGGAGACAAATTTTTGGCCTGTATCATTCAAAATGTTCGCGTACAAATAGCAGAATTGCCTTTGACTCCTCTTCTCTGGCACAGTTTTATGTTTTGCAAGGCTGCATACGGTCCCATAGAGAATGCAAGCAAAATGCCCAAACACTTGAATTTCATCACATCCTCACCTGATTTTACCAACTTTCCAATAACTCTGCTCTGAGCGGGCTGGTAAACATAAACATGTATCCTTAGGAGCATTTTGGCAGTGAATAGCTCTCTCTCTCTCTGTGTCAGGTATTGAACCAGCAACCTGACAAGTTCTAGGCAAGAATCCCTTACCAATCAAGAATCCCTTACCCTTGCCAATCGACGCTAGCAGTAGGTGAGCAGTTCGATGCATCTTATTTAATTTTCCAGAAGTCCCACTAATATTTGAGTGGCCCTTTCACAGGATTTCAGTTTTTTTTTTTTTAGTGGGCAAAATTAAAGGCCTCATTCTTAAAGTTTATATGAAGCCCATCAAACACGTCAAACGCTGGGCACTGCTCAACATTCAAAGAGCGTAGACTAATACAGTACATATTAACACGTGCCACAGTGTTGCTGCAACTTTGCACACTGGCAGCTCTAAATGGCCAGGCTATAAACAAAATTAACTTCAATAGCAACATGTCCTGTGAATGTGACAAGTTAACTCAGTCATGTTCACTATTTGACGCGTAAAATGAAAGGAAACAAAAATATCGAGAGAGGAAATGTTCTTGAGTCCTCTACGTCCTGTGGGTGATGCTTAATGGTGCATTTGGGTGGTCTGCATGTAGCTGCATTAACCGGCTTTCTCTTAAGACCTCGACTTGATTAAAAAAAAACGCAGCTTTCTTGTTTCCATGGCATTTGAGAAATCAGATGACTGCCTGTACGTGGTGAATAACCCGATTGTTTAAATGCATGTGAACACAGTGGTTGTTTATGGCTTTAAGTGGACAAATATACGAATACCGCTCGAACTAAAACACCTGGTAAATATCAGTTTGGTCACGTGACATTTTCTGAGGACCACAATGCCACAGAATGCAGCATGCAGAATTTAATCTGGGTCAATTTACTGCGTTTCAAATTGGAGAGATGCGATTATGATTTAGGCTGATCAGATGGGTGTGCCTTACATACAAATGTCGTGTAGCACTGCTTTAAGGGCTCTAGATAGTTGATAACTTGAACGATATGCAACGGCGAGTCCTACTTCCATACCAGCAATCATTTTGTCGCAACAGGTGCCATACATTTTTCTCACGGTGGAACGAGGCTCCTCAGATATTCCCAAATATACGTGCAGTGGCTTTTTTTTTGGGTCT
>OMLB01062296.1:0-30425 GCA_900302555.1 Myripristis jacobus
GGCAGGAGTGTCTCACAATAATCATAGCCAGGAAGGCGAAGCCCATCAGGATACTCTCCACCTGGATGAGCTTCATGGACTGGGGCAGGTTGGTCAGCACGGTGGTGTTGAAGCCCGGGATCAGTCCCTTGATCCCCGCACCTACAACAGACGAGTTGAGATCAACATCGGCCATCAGAGAGGAAGAAATGCAAAACAACACACACCATGTCAGTGCTACGTGGACCTTTGTCAGTCCAGATATTGCCTAACCTACTGTTTCAGCTAGACCACGTGCGTACATACTGCAATTTTCAGAAATGGATAAAAAAAAAAATACATAAAAGGGTCACAGAGTTCAAATGTGTGATGGAAAGTTGAGATTAAACTATCACCAGTGGTGGAAAAAGTACCGCAAACTGCTACTCATGTAGAGGTGCCGTTACTCTGCCAATAGTAGAAGTACTGCTATAAAAATCTATGTAAGTAAATTAAAAAATAGCTCATTTAAAATGTACTAAAGTTACTTTTACAAAACAATAACTGAGTTACGTTTGACCTTTTCCATCTTTTTACTGTTAGAAAAGGATGAGAGTTCAAAATACTCCAATGTTTTGGGCTAAAAAAAAACAACCTTTTTTGAGTGACCCAGACTGAGACAAGATGTTTGATACCAGTGGTTCCAGTGGTTTGGTTCCTATGGGTAGCATTTTGTGTTAGCTTAGCATAAAGACTTGAAGTCTATGGGAGTCATTAGCCTAGCTCAGTCAAAGTGAAAAAATAAACAGTACAGTAACTCCAAAGCTGTTTTGTTTACACAGTGTATTCGTGTGGATTTGAAGAACATGTCTTGGGATCTTTTTGAAAAATGAGTCATTTTAGAGGTTAGATGGTGGAACTGTAAACACTGAACACATTTATCCTTCCATCTATTGTAGTGATTCATGCACCGCTGAAGGTGTTGGAAAATCCAGCGCCTCACTTTGACAGAGCTAGGCTAATGACTCCTATAGACTTTAAGTCTTTACGCTAAGCTAACACAAAATGCTATCCATGGGAACCAAACCACTGGACGCAAAGAGGTGAAAATGGTATCGAACATCGCGTCTGGGGAAGTCAGAAAAGGGATATTTTCCCAAAACATTGGAATATTCCTTTAAAGGAATAAGCACGTGTTTATGATTGTTGGTTCTACATGGTTCTCATCGTCAGGTCATCTTCCCCTTTTTTCCACACCTATTCCACTTTTCTGCCAATTTTTCATCGTGCACCTTTTATTTGAAATTTGGAAACAACAAAAAGTAGGACCAGCAAAGAGGAAGCAGATTCCTCCTCTCATCTTTGCTGACTGAGCATGCATTGTGAAAGTTCAACAATCACTGCTCATTTGTTCTCTGTAATGGATGTGATTTAAAATGGAGTGAAGTACAATACTAAAGCTACACAATCACAGTAACGTGAGTAAATGTAATTAGTTACTTCCCCCTCTGACTATCACACACTAACAAAGTGGCTTTTATTTTAAAATGCAACACAGGCTGCTGTGTGACCATTTGTTTGAGCAGATCTTCCTTGGTTGTGTGTTAACCTGTATACAATGCTAGCATCTGTTCTTGTTGCTTATGATGAAAAGGAGGCACTGCTGCCAGCAGTCTTTTATAATGCTCACCCTGCCAAAAAATGTTTCAGCTTCAGCAAAAAAAAAAAGAGTGTTGCACTTGACTAGTCTCATAGCAACAGTGGGAGGCTAGTGCTTCCCCAACCCAAGCACCCTGCTGCCTTAAAAAACACACACACACACACACACACAGTGCTGGGAATGTGGATGTCTCATATCTGGACCGAATCTTCACAAGTCACTGAACTGTGACAAATAAAAAATGACAGGTGGTGAAGGGATGTGTCTTTACCACACAGGCTGACACGGGAGAGAGTGTGGTTGTAGTCATGCAGGTAGGAGTGGAGGAAGAGACGCATGGGGAACTCCGCAAACACAAAACTCAGCTGAGGAAGAGAGAGTAGACATGGGCATATTTTATTTATCTCTGCAGCGGTGCAAACACATTTTTCTGCGTAACAACACATCACAGCAAACGAAAATGAAGCCACCGGGAAATGATGAAAAATGCCACTTGCACGGTCGAGGACTCACATGGAAGATGATGTAAAAGACTGACTGGAAGACGATGATGTAGCTGTGGCAGGCCCCTTTAGGAAGCTTCTTCTGCTCCTGGACATGCTCCTCCTTGTAGTTGACATATTCGTAGTACTGCTGGGCCATCCTGTGTTGCATGTGTGTGTGTGTGTGTGTGTGTGTGTGTCAGAAACAAGAGACAGACACTGAACAACGGTGACAGTGCAGACATGTATATGGTTGATGTATTTATGCATGAAATGTGAAATATATCACAAAGCTTATCAAGTAAATATACCAAACTGTTTTAGTAACTCCAGCCTCCAAAATGCTTAGGCTTGATTGACTTCTCTCTATTTCCTATTGTTATGAAACTAATAATTCTGTTTTTTGGTTCTAAGTAAGCAATTTAAAAATGTTCATTCTGGCGCTGTAAGCTTCTGATGGGAATTTGTTGTTATTCGTAACATTTTATTGACAAAATGAGAGTTGATGAATCAAAAAAATGATCAACAGATTAACAATTAAAATCATTAGCTGCAGCCCTGGTATGTATGCATTCATCTGTGCACAAACACATTTTTGACCGGGTGCCATGTCTTGCCTACGGGCCTGCATCCAACCGAGCACAAGCATGCTGACTGGGAACAGTGAACAGAAATGAAAGCCCTCTCTGAGAGAGTCTAATGAGGCATTCTTAAAGCTTAAAGAAATGCAGCAGTTAACATGCGAGATTAATTTACTCTGTCAGATGTCATCTAGCTGCACCTGCTGGATACGATGCAAAAACAGACTTATGAATGCTGCAGATAAGGCAGCTTCATAAGTATGTACAATTCACACCACATCAAAAACACTCCACGCTCAGCTGTATTTCACTTATTCGGTTTCCCGGTCATGGCTGTACTTTCCTTAAAAGGCAGACACAGTGCAGTCACTCAAGAGTTTGCCCATGAAGCTGCTGCTATTTTCAACCCCATCTGAAACATGTCAGCGTGACGCTGGAAGTGCTCTTGGTGGAGGACATCAAGAGCCAGCAGCAGATGAACCACACCGCTCCCTCCCCCTCTCTCTACTTCCCCTTTCTTACCTAGTGATGTAGTTCCCCAAAGAGGCCCACAGCGGCACAATGGCTACACCAATGGCAACAGCTGACGGGACCAAGGTGTAGTAACGCTCCCAGTAGTTGGTTGAGACAAAAAGTGCGTAGATTCCTGAGGCCAGGAACATCATCCACTTAGTGCCGAGAAACCTGAGCGAGAGACGGAGAGAGAGAGAGAAAGAGGGTGAAAAGGGTGTGTGTGAAAGTAAGTGTGTGTGTGTGTGTGTGTGTGTACCTGATGAGCACAGGGGTGTACAGCAGGCCTATGATGGGAGTGACATTGATGCCCATCAGCATCTTCTCGTCAATATACTCCAGACCAAGATTGCTGTACTTCACCTCCCGGTAGGTCACATCATAGTGCAGGATCAGCTGCATCTGCAGTAGGCCTGATAACACACACACACACACACACACACACAAATGACAAAAATAACATATCAGTAATACAGTCTCTGCAGCTCTGTGTCTGAAGGTCTGAAAGTCTTCATCCTCCCTACTTCTCTCTACCCACCCATGTACACGCTGTATACGATCATGCCTCCAACGCTGGCTGCAATGACATTTTTGATGACCCCCAGCCTCTTCCTCCTGTAGTACTTCCTCTCCTCCTCCTCCTCATCGTACTCAGCCTGTGGGCCGAGGAACTCCTCCATCTGACGGACAAAAGGGAAGGGAAAGAGTAAGAAGCACTAGATGCTGCTGCTGCCGTGCTGAGTGCATGCACAGCGGACTGGGAGCTCACCTGGCCCTGGATGTTTCCCTCATGGCCCACATTCAGCAGGTTGTTGGTGCTGCCACTGGGAGGTGCTGCAGGCTGCTCAGGCTCCCTGATCAGCTCTTCTGAATCAGATGCCTCCATCTGGTGACCAATATGAGCAGTGCCAGGTGAATTCATTTACAAGCTTAGAACTTCCCCTTGGGGGGGATCAGGAAAAGTACATCTAATCTTCAATCACGCAGCTCTTGAACAAATAAATAGATTGGAAAATTTAAAAATGATGTTTTATATTATTTCTATAGGCAATTAAAGTGTCTGTAAATACTCTTATTGCTCTAAAAGTTGTGATAAATGCAGTCTATGAAAAAAATCATTAATACAGTGGCAAATTGGGAAAATACATAGTTTGTTAACCTGAGATCTAATTGAATGAGTAGCAAAGATCTGCTCTAGAGAAGGAGCACACAGACTGTAAGCACTAAGAAGTATTAGGTAGTTAGTTAGTTTGGTTTGAGGGAGTGCCTTTCTTTTTCTGTTTGTTTTGTATTCTTTTGTGTGTATTGTCTTGTCCACTAATTGAGAGTCTATAGATGTGGCTTTTTGTATTATGTGTCTTATGAATCTTAATCTTGCCACATCTTCTTTCAAATAACTCCTCGAAACCTCACTTTCTGGCTTTTTTGCATAATATCCTTTGTTGTTTTTTCCCTCCCACGCAACTAGGCTGAACTTGGTCGTAGCCCATTAGATATATTAGGCTGCGTTTCGACATGTCTTGAGCTGTAGCCTTTGAGATTCTTTATACTGTCAACACGCCGCAACGACATGCCGCTGTATTCCTATAATATTACCAGAGGGACCTGAGGCTGCACAGAGGTCAGAGTGGAATCACTGGGCTCATCCTATAGGGGCTGAAATCAAGGCTGTGATATTTGTATGGTATCCTTCTACATTTTTTATTACAGGCAAAGATAATATTGGTTATTGATTTATTCCAGGATATAGGTTTATTGTAACTGCTCATGTAGTTGCCGCTATTGTCCCTTGCGGGGAGCCACTTCACTGTCAGCTACGGTAACATCAGCCAGAAACACAGAGAAAACTTGCATCAGGCTACTCACCATGTCTGCTGCTCGGGCTGCCCCGCTGACACCGGAGAGGAGACGCGCAGCCGCCCGGTCCGTGTGACTGAAAGTCCGTGTGGTGCCTCACCGAGCCGCCCTGGCGATCTGAGGGCGCAGTTCCTCTTTCTTCACCTGCAGGTACAAATAGACTCGCTGCTCGGGAAACGAAAGTTGACGCGGCCCATGAACACTTCCTCACTTCACAGGACAGCTACATGTCTTAAAGCGACAGCACTGTTTGTGTCCCTGTGTGTGTGTGTGTGAGAGAGAGAGAGAGAGAGAGAGAGAGAGAGAGAGAGAGAGAGAGAGAATACTGCAGGAATAGCGCTAGGTGATTTCGGTCTATGTGTGTGACACAAGGTTATTTTAGTTAATGAAAACTAAACTAAAAAGAAAAACGAAGCTTGAAAAAAACAACTGAAATAACGAAGTAAAAACTAGACTTTAGGAAAAAAAAAGGAAAAGAAAATAACATCTACATGACTGTTTCAGTGTTGCATTTGTATTGTCATACCTATTGAACTAAAATCAAGACCCTGACAAACACCCCCCATACAATAATGATGACATAATACTAATAATACTAATACTACAAATAATCATCATTATCATCATCACTGAAAACAAACTAAAGTTCTGACACTAAAACTAAACATTTTAAAACAATAAAAACTAAAGTGAAATGAGCAAACCCACTCTGGAAACTAACTCAAACTAAACTGAATAGAAAATAAAAAATTTAAAAAATAAAATAAAAATGAAAAATATGAAATTACACTAACTCTGGTGTGAGAGGTAGAATAAATGCAGGGTTGTTCTGTATTATAACATCACTGACCACAATGCTCCTGTGAAAACAATGGACAACAACTTTATTAGGCTTATTATCATGATGACACTGTGCAGCTTCCCCCAGTGTACTGAGAAAAAAAAAAAAACAGGAAGTACAGAAGAGCGGACAGTCCCATCACTCGCTGGATAAAACCCCCTCTGCTCATACAATGGGTTAAACAGAGCCAAAATCAAAAGTATAGCACAGTTTAAAACATGGTCCACCACTGACACACGTCACGACAGTCTGTACATGCATGAAAAATAACTGCAGCGATAATCAGTATGTCATAATACAGGCAAAGTGATTGACAAAGACTTTATTAACTAAACTCGTCTACACAACCCACATCAGCCAAGCTGGCCGTCTGGCCGAGGTGTCACAACAGCACGCGCTTGGCTGAAAAACAGTAAACTATGCATAGTGTCTCGTATAAAAAGAAATCACATCTTTTTGACGTAAATATTTATTATCAGTACATCTCCCCTACCCCTTTTTTCTATTTCACAGGTAGGAACCTGTGCATTTTTTTACTGTATTTCAGTGAGGTTTTGTAAATTAATTCTTTGTCTGCATAACAGACAACTCATACCTGTGAAGAGCTGCTGCTCTGCACACTAAACCCCTACCTTAAGAAAATGTTATGCTGCAAAAAAAGTTCAAATCTCTTACAGAACTGGGTCATAGGGTATATGCAAATAAATCCTGGTGTTTGTTTTATTCTCCCTGGAATACCAATGTGGGTGGGGTTTGCCTTTTGAGACTCTAAAATGAGCATGAGAATTGTTGCAAAGTATTCAAAAGTCAACTGTTCATACATATGTCACTGACAGTTTGACTGATAACCTGTGACCTGTCCTTCTGCAGTAAGCCCCAACTCTTTGGTGCTCCAAGCAGATGAAAACAAACACTGTGGAGATTTTGCAAATATTCCTACATCCAGGGCTGCTCCTGTCCCGTCACATCTCAGGTGACTTACTGAGCAGCAGTCAAAGTTGAGTGTAAAATAAACAGATCCAGAAGAGGCTCAAGGATCACTGTCGCCAGTTTTCAAAGGTGTCCTCATACCGTCGCTCACGTCACCGATGGACAGCTCATGTAAGCTCTAAATGGCAACTCAGTCAACATGTTTGAGGGCAGCATCTGCCCGATCCCGCCCCACCAGGTGCTCTGTCCTTCACATCGTCCTTCGACACGGCCCCTCATCAGCATGAATATGACTTTAGATTTATTTTTTTTACCCACCAACCACCCCTTTCTTTGAAACTGCAGTTTCTCATCTAGAGAAACCATTTACCTTAGCCCCTTTGCAAAACCCTCCCACCCCAAAACACTCCTACTCCATCCCTTCATCAGTCTCTCTCGCTCTAGCCGCTCCCAACGGCTGCCTTCCTCATCATTTCCTCGTCCTGAACGGAAAGCTCGGTTAGCTTGCGTCCCAGCCTCTCGTGGAGGTCCAGGTATTTGGCCACGCAGCGGTCCAGGCACACCGATTCGCCCTTTGTCAGCTCTGCCTCCTTGTAGTGGGGGGGCACGCACTTCCTGTGGCAGGCGTTGGTCATGCTGGGGGAGAGGCAAAGTGGGAGTCAATTAAGATTCTTTAACATTATGCTTTCTGATGCACAAAAGTAATGCAGTCATCTCTAATCTGGATGACTCCTGTGCCCTCCAGCCCCTACAGCTCACCCAGAGCACTGCAGCATGTCTCATCTTCAACCTCCACATCTACTGAGAAGCCCTGCAAGACCCCCGACCCAATCCTCCCCTTTCACCAATCCACAACCTCATCACCACAAGGCCCCAGATGCTGGATTAACTTTCCCACTACAGTCACAACACCGAAGTCATCTTCTGTTGCTGGATGGAACTGCACATCACCCTCACCCTGCCTGTGGAATTGTACCTCCTCTCTAGTCTCACGTCAGTCTATTCTACTCCACTGCTTTTTGGAAAACTGGCATTTTCAAAGGGGTCCCTTGACTATAACATATCTGAATGAAAACAGACCTTTGCAGACATGCTGACCTTATGCTAATCCCATGCAGTTTGGAGCAAAAACCATGCAGGTTTTTGCATTGCATTACAAATATGTTATTTTGGCCAATTCTAAAACGGTGTATTTGTGCAGACTGGGGCCTAAACCATCTTGGAGATGCATCAGTTGTGTTAGACTAGAAAGCTGGGACTCCTCTGGATTCGATGAGCCATGTTTTATTCATGTGTGATGATGTTAGCCCCCACAGTAGCCATTTGACTGCAGTAAAACCATTTTTTTTTTAAAAACGTAGCGTCCATGTGTAAACCCGTTGTGACCTTAAGGATAATCAGAGCCTCGTGAGACTTTACATTCACAAACTCTGGATAATTCACAAAACAAAAATCTCAGTAAATTGCAATACTGAATTGTAGTGCATGTAGAAGTGCAATACATCCTGAATTAGCACCCAGGTATTGTGATAGTATCGACTCGGGACATAGACATATCGTCCCAGCCCAGCACCCCAGCACCTCCAGCACTTTTAAGCACTCTCTAGTTGACTGAGCAGTAATGACAGAAATACAGTCAAAGCATTATGCCTCTGATTCATGCTTTCCTTGCTCTGGCTTGCTTGTACATTAGGTGGCCTAGAAATCTACAGTCACCATGCGGTTTAATTACCGCAGCAGTATTCGCTCGATCGATTGATCTGGTCTGACTGATTAATTAGCGTTAACTTGAACATAAGGGATGTGTTCTATGGCTTAAGCTTTTGTAAGCCTGCTGGCAATACATCTTACTTCTAATACTGCTATAAGAACACGGCTGGAAAAATAAAGGAAGGTCATAAGGCAGCTTGCAGACACGGTGCTCTGAGACACCGGGGAGAGCAGCTAGGTGTGTAGCTTACAAAACAGCATTACCGGTTGTACATGTCAGCCATCATTTCCACCTCTAACTCCGCTGCCAGCTGCTGTGCTTTCATGGGATCCATGTCCTCCGTCTCAGTGCAACACTCACACCCCGCTTTCTCCAAGAAAAACCCGGCCTGGTCGCCCTTTCCAGCGGAAACCTGACAACTCGCTGTCCGCGGCTTCCTCCGTAACCTTCAAATCTGCAAGAAAAACACGTGTGCTGGGTCCGCACGTCCTTTCCCACCCGCATTCTGCAAACGCCGCGCCTACTCTGCCTCTGATTGGCTGACATAAACTGTAGCCCCGCCCCTATATTAGCCTTAACCAACCTCAACAACGGAAGCAACGAGCACTAACCAACCAGAGGCAGAATATAGCGGTTTTCACGGAATGCGGGTGGGAAAAAATAAGCCCGTTTCTCCACGGTCAATTGATGAAACGTACCTACTTCCGGTTTCAATAAAGTTTGATTCAAACATCTAAAAGAGTCCACTATTTAGCTTTTAGTTTTATGTAACACCAGTCACAATTAGGATAAGTCAGACTTTTTGATGAATCACACTTTATTTTACATGAAACACCTTTTTACTGAGCTTTACAACAACAGGTTCAAAATAAGTATTTCTTCTTGGATAATTTTCCTTATCAAAAATGTAAATCTTAATCTCTATGAGTCTGACAAACAATTTTCAAACAATAATTTCTGTTTTAAAAAGCCTTGCCTAATTATTTATAGAAATAAACCAACCATTTACCATTAATAACCAAAATATAATAACCAATGCGTAGCTAAGCACATTTCTATGTAGACAGCTTGGGGTCACCAGACACCAGTTTCACTGATGGTAAACAGAAAAGGGGCAAGTAAAGAAATCAAACTTTCACAGCAACATGCACATCAATTGGCAACTAACTACAGTGTCAAAAGTGAACTTATACATTACAAATAACAGAATGACAACAAATAAATGCATTACAAACAACAGAACATTACAAATGGCGCAGTGCAGAGCTGCACTATCTTACAGTGCAGTAAAAAGATGCTCAGATAACGAGAGAGAGTTTACTCTGCCTAATCTCCAGTCACATCGATCTCATTCACCTCCTCCTCTTCCTCCTCTGGACTCAGGACCAAGACGTCGGACCCCGCCCCACACTCTTTGGTCTGAAGGACTTTATCTGGGGAGCACACCAGAACGTCCACCTCCATTTCCTCTTCATCCTCCCGTCCACGCTCTGAGCTCATGCTGACCGTCCCGAAGTCCAGCCAGGGTTGATGAATTCTCCGGGGAGTCCGGGACGCCGAGCTGACGGCTGTAATCACGTTGTTTTCCGGTAGCAGGCTGCTGTCACTCTTTGTGAAGCCCTCATCTGTGCCTGCAGGCGACTCTGTGTTGTGCATCTGCAGTGCTGTGAGAGCGAAAGAAGGAAACATAACAAGCTCAAGCTCAAGCTCAGGTTCAAGTTCAAGTTCAGGTTTATTTAGAGCGCAGTGTCACTGAAATTGTGAGTTACCGTAGAGCCTCATTTAACAGAACCTCAGATAACCAAACCCACTTCCAAAACAAATAATGAGCTAAGTATGTAGTGATGCAAAGATATATTGAGAAACTGACAGCACATCCTTAACCAAACATTAAAATAAGAGCAAGTAACTCCAAAAAGCTGCATGGACAGTTTCAGAATGCTACTGCTTGTGTTTAAGATTTCTATCTTTAAGGTAAAATCCAGCAAAATTGGATTTTTCCTTTTTTTTCCCATTTTCTTTCATTTCTATAGAACTTGATTTTGGTAGATTTGTGTTGAATCATTAATGTACAGCTTTCCACATGCTGTCTACTTTTCACATTCATGATTTACACCTGAAAACCCAAGATCAACCTAAAACCACAAAAAGTGGAAAAAATGTTAATTACTACAAAAAGGAGGCATTTGTGCTTCCTCAAGAGAGGGTACAAGGTAGCTGAGTGCTGGACCTAAAAAATATTGAAAGCTTGGTGAAAGCTTTTCACCAATTTATTTGAGGCCAAATATTCTAAAGTGTTTCACTATTACACCTTTATCAAAGCATTTTTTAATGTTCTGAGGGTGTTATACTGAAAACCCTTCAGTAGTTTTAGCATGAAATTAACTGGTAATATTGATGCGTCGCTTTTTTCCTTTTTGAGCATACAACAATAATAATTACCTGTGTTAGGATTCTGCAGTGAATGCTCTCTCTCACCACCTCTCTCATTTGCAATCTTGGCCACCTCTTCTTCCCCCACGTCAATATTGTCCTCCTCTGGTATTTTTTCACTCAGTTGTCCAGGATCTGGACAGTAAGATACTGAATGGTCCTCATCAAGAAAGAGAGCAAACTTCTCACTGGAAAAGTCCACTTCAGTGTCTGCTTTCCCAACCCCACTCTGTTCCCAGGATCCCTCTTCTTCAAGTTCCTCTGTAGCTCTCACAGGAAACATTTTGGCTAATTTATTTCCCTCCGTTCTCATATATCCATTACACCTGCTATCTGTGACAGTCATCTGGTAATCCTTAATCCCCTCTAATGTTGAATATTTTCTATCTAAAGTGTCTGCCACTGTGTCCAAGACTTTGAGCTCATCGGTGCTGCTTTCTTTTTCTCTCTCAGATTTACTTGTCACCTTGTTTTGCTCCAGCCTCCAGGGCCCCTCTTTGATAATCTGAGTGTTTCTGTCATCTTTTTGTGATCCGTGAGTCTCAGTTATGAAGACTTGATTCTGATTTTTATCAAATGCGACATCACAGTTGACATCAGATGTTTTAATCCCATCTCTGCACTGAGTCGGAGCAATGTCTACATCTATTTCTAATTCTTTGTACCTGCTGTCTGTTTCATCACAAGCCCTGCGTTCACTTTGTAAATTTTTTGCAGTTTCATGAGAATTTTTCTTGTTCTCGTTTTCATTTGAATCCTTTGTCTGTAAGTGCCTGCGTTTTATAAGATTCTGAAACGCCTTCAGAGTAACCCTTGGTTTGGTTGATTTGGTTGCCCTGAGTTTGTCCACTGGACTTATGACAGTGTCCTTATCTGCCTTAGCCTCATCAGCACACTCTGGACGTAAGGTCAGCTTCAAATCTGCATTTAGCTGGGGTCTGCTTGTGTCCTGACAAGATACCTGAAGGCTTTGCGCTGGAATCCCCCACAAGGCTGACGTTTGGCCAGGAGTGAATGCATCTTGTGCCATGTTCCTTGGAATTGCCTGCACTTCTACACTTTTATCCCCCATCCTATTTCTCTGTTTCTTTGGTCTGTCCTCCTTCAGCTTCTTTGGTCTCTTGTACTCAGAAATTTTCTGCTTCCTTTCCTCATTATAGCTCTTGTTATCAGTGAAGGGAACAGCATGACCAGGGAGGCTAAGATCTCCAAGCCTTATCGTCGGTGGTCTTCCACGCTTCCGTCTGGGGGCTCCTACTTCACTCACAAACTCACAACTCTGGGCCATGGGTCTTGGAGCTAAAGGACTTTCTGAGCTCACGTCACTTGAACTGATCTTTCTTGGTGTCTCTGTAGTTTTCCTCATGAAACTCCTAGTTCTGATCCGAGTTTGGTCAGCATTCACAACCGTGGACTTTGTAAGGGCCTTTAGGTCTTTAGCACGCTCTCTCAGATTCTCTGTCATGATTGAGAGTTTATCTGGTTCCTCAGAAAAACTGGATGGCATGTTACCAGAGTTGGTGGCCATTTCTCTGTCCTTTGCCGAGACACTGTTTCTTGACAAGCTGACTGAGCAAACACTCAAGTTGATAGTGCTATCTGTCCCATCACTGATTTTAACTTCTTTGCATCCCAAGACAGGACTAAGGGCATCTCTAGAGTAGTTAATGCGTTTCCTCTTCCTCTTTCTTGGTGCCAAGGTGTGTCTTGCACTGGTAAATTGTTTCCACTTTGACTTCAAACTTTCCTTCATTTTCTTACAGTCAGGTTTCGTTTTTCCCACATTTTGACTAGCACCAGAGATCACTCTCCCCTCCTCTACTTCATTCTCACTACAGGATTCAGTGCAGCTTTCCACATTGCTTGCATTCAACTCAATATGTTGCTGGCTTTGCTTTGATAGGCAGCAGTTTTTTGTATCCTGTGATAAAGGTGGATATGTCTTTTCTTTGTGAACCATGGTGCTCAGAGGAAACTGAAGTACCCGTGGGCTTGACGAGAGCCAGGATAGCCGCCTTAGCTGTGACTGTGGCAGCATTTTATCACCATTGTCTGCAAAGTATTTGGGTACAGGATGAAGCTCTACCGCTGAGGCACATGGTTCTAATGGAGAGAGACATCTAGGAAGACGCAAATCCTCTATGCAAGGCAAGGAACCAGAGAAGGACAGTGCCTCATTTCCATGAGACTGAGGTAAGCGCTCTGGGAGGCGTTGCTCTTCTCGTGAAGATGATTCCTGGCATGTTGGGTAATGTAATTCCTGCCCAATGGAGTGGTATACCATGGGTCCAGCTGATCTTGATCTGTGTGCTTCAGTGTAGAGACAATCCTGAGTTCTGCATAGAGACGTACCCTGGCACCTCAATCCACCTCTTTGCCCTGCGTATCTGATAGATGAGTGACACTGAGGAGAGTGCTGGTGCTCCTGGTTAAGCATAATAGCGGACTGTGATGAACTGCTAGTGGGATTGGGCAGGTTCTGATCTGTAGAGGAACGGCCGACACCTGCACAACACATGGCAAGATCGCGATCAATCCAGTTTGAATTACAACGGTTGGGTGCAGGGTGGGGGTGGTGAGGTGTGGAGGAGCAGTGTGTAGCGTGTAGTAAGCAGTGCGGGCATGTAGAGTTTGGGCTGGGATCCAAATAAGGCTGAACTAAGACAGTGGGAGCAGTGGTTGTTGCAGTGACAAAATGAGAAGTGCTGGTGGTGTGGAGAACTAGAAAGAGCAAGAGCAAAGGAGAGGTATGAGGAAGGTAATGAAAAACAACATACTGACATCAGTGTAATTCCTTAAGGTGAAATACAATTTAAGTAGGTTAGTGAATCTCAGTGCAGTGAATAATAAAAACGGTGTTTGAACACTGACCACGGTGAGTGATTTAATTTTCAAGATATGGGATTAAATCATGTTTGTTTGGTTTTTTTTTAATATGGAAAAAGTACGCCACTAAAACAGATGCCATCTTGATACCTGTATTTGTTGATGACGTGTCACCATTTCCTGTCTCAAGACCATGGTAATAGACGCAGCCTGCTGTGTTGACAGTCGTATCCATTTGACTCTGTCTTGCTTCACAGTCTTCAGTTGGGACCTGGCAGGTGGCTGGCGGCCCATCATGGCTCGGCTGAAGGTGGTCAGAACTGTTGCAGTCTCTGTCCAAGCTCACAGTGGGCAGAATATTGAGGCTCATCATTATATCTTCCAGCAGCTTCTCTATCTGCTCATCAGATTCCTCCACAGAGCCCTGCAGCTGAGGAAGCGGGGCTGACTGGGTGGCACTGTTTGGCTTTGAGGCACAGGGATCACTGGAGGTTGGCTGGGGCTCAGAGGCAGTGCTGGGCTCAAGTGGAGGTTTTAAGGCGTTTGTGGCATCAGGCTCAGGGACTGGGGTCTCTGGTTCATGAATTTGACATGTGTGGGAAGCAGTGGGTTTTGAGCCGTCCTGAAGAAAAATGAACAAGAGGATTTCTCTCTACTGAAACAACATTGTAAAACAAATGAGATAAATCTAATCATGTCATTAAAACACCCCAAATGCATTTAATTACATTTGACAGAGGATTAATCAGCTGAGTTATGATATAATTTGTCATGCTTGTACCTTTAATTACTGGGTTATAGTTCTATATTGCCATGGAGGAGACTGAAGCGATGTTATTCAAAATACTAGTGTTTCAGTATTTGGATTTTTTTGCATATTTTGATTTATTCACATTTTGAAATATATTTATGATGCTCTGACAGTATTCAGAGTACACAGTATACAGAGAGAACATGAGTATCTCAAATTCAAACCACTATTTAGGTAAAACAACATAATAATTATGGTCTTGATAAAACACAGTTCCACCAGATACTGACATGTCTTTCAGTTCAATATAAACCACCTTTGATTAGCAGTCACTCCCATGTCACATGTTGAACGGTGAAATGTGAAATCATCAATACATTTTCATGAGGCTTCATCGTTTGCATCTACTGAGCACTTCAGCCTTCGCCTCCTCCCGACAAAGAGTGTTTTAGGTGCTTCTTTGTGCAGACAGTTGTCAGACTTCACAAGACAACATGGCAAAGTGGACATGATATCAGCCAACATTGTGAAAAACTGACTGCTTTTTGCTTTGCTGTTTTTAGTAATGTACTTTTTTATTATTTGTAAAATTGCCTACTTTTTATTGGTTTTACATATTTAAGTGCAGCAATCTCTTACTTACTCCCGTAATGACCTACTTCTCCCTTGGGAACAGAGAGAGTAGCATCTTATCCTTATGTACCTGCTTAAGGACAGCCAGAACCTTCTCTTTGTTGACTGGAGACGTCTCATTCGTGTCCTGCATACTGACCACCTGCCACACCTCTCCTGTCGTCATCCTTTTCAGCTTCACCTGCATGAATAGAGGACAATGACAAACATTAGACAAATTTGCAAAAGGCTACCCACACATTTTTAAGTCATGCTGGAGACAACATCACCAAAATGTGGGCCATTCTGTTATTCATGCTGTTAAATCCTCAAAGTTTGTGAAAAGTGGCAGGGACAGAGAAATCACTAGAGCTCTGATTGCACCAGAGAGACAGGAGTAAAATTTTCAGTGATTGTGATTCACTGAATACCTGGCCTGTTGAAAAATTAATCACACACTACACCAGCCACTTCCAAAAAAAAAAATCAAATATCTAAATCAGTTACTAAGGATATCAAGCTTCATGTGTACTGACAGTGGCTTTTGCTTAAGGCTACACAATGCACACTGATGGGTCCAAATATCAAGGACGTTAACTGCAATACCCCAAAATCATTTTTAAAATAAACACAGCACTCAGCTTTCACAAGAGTGTGGTTGCTCACTGCTGTTTGGGAAACAGTTTTGCATTTCACTGTCAAGTTTCGATTTGCCACTGCCTGTGATCAGAGAAGTGTTTCTACACGCCACCACGAACAGAGTGAATTTCAATTAGGAACTGGAGACTCTAGCCCCACTCTGTGATTTAAACTAATAAGATGGGTGTGTTTTACATAAAAAATCTTGCTCAGTATAGCTTTATGTTTCATGTATTGTACAAACGTGGAAAGAAAACTCATTCCAGGTAATATACGGATTATGAATATAAACTACTTCCTCTTACCTTGATGGAGATCTGTGCAGTCCCTACCATTTGCCTCGGTTTCATCTTGGCTAAGCTCTCTACCCCCATGCCGCTACTCCTCATCTCCAACAGCTTCTCTCTTTTTTCCTCTAGTCGTGTGTCATCTCTCGAGGCATGTAATGACTGCTCCCCTTTGTTTCTCCTCTCATCTGTCTGGCCATCATTTTCATCTTCATTTCCTGTGCTTCCACTGGGAAACACCCCTGTGCTGTTCTCTAAAACTGACAACTGCAGGCAGGTGCTGTCTTCCTGAGCTCTGGGATAATTGGAGTATTTGCTAGAGGAAATGGGAGAGGTTATGTCATCGCTGGAGAGGACTGGGGAAGACGCGAGGGATGTTACACAGTCAGGGGAATGTTGAGGAGAGGTGATGTGGATGTTGTCGTGCCTTTGAGCTACAGTGGCTACAGGTTTGGGGGTTGGAGGTTCAATCTGGAAAGGGAGAGTGAAAGAATTGGCCACTTCCACAGTTTGGGTCCACATGGATGCACAACCTCTCATTTCAACCTGAGTTTCCGTGTCCCTCTTTCCCTCTATTCCAGCCTGCACTTGCGCATCTCTTCTCCTACTTTTGTCCCTCGCTCTCTGCTCTTCAGTGCTCATGTCTCTCTCCCTACACCTGCTGCAGCTCTGCTGCTGCTGATCCACATCTCTCTCAGTCCACCTCACTCTCCACTCTTCCGCAAGGTCTCTGATCCCCAGCAGGTGGGCTCCAGCCAGCACATCCCTCTGCTCTAGACTTCCCTTCACCTCCAGCTTCCCGGAGTACAGGAGACCGACAAGCTTAAGCAGCGTCTGGGCGTTCACAACATTAAGCTGGAGTCGGCGCTGCTGGCCGGCTGGGGGGGACGGGGACGCTGACAGCCTTTGAGACAGGTAGGGGCTGAGAGCTGCCAGGACACAGCCATGAGTTGGGATGGAGACACCTTCATGAGGGGGGAAAGGAAGGAGTAACTAAACTGACGAATAAGACAACTGTTACCATTTATTGAATTACTCCATCCTCTCATTAAAAATGACAATGAGTTTGTTTTGAAAAAAGGGTGTCTCCATCATCTCCCCTGATGTGCAGCATGATAAACGTCATCCCTAAATATACTGTTTCACTAAAGCATCACACTATCATCAGATTAGACTTCCTCTCCAGTGTCTCACCCTCGGTTTGTAGCAGAGTGTCACAGAAGAGAGTGCTGTTCTGCTGTCTCTGCAGCTCTCCCAGAAGCCGCAGCTCAAGGCCCGGGATCTGGTAGCGCAGCATCCGCACACTGGCACCGGGAGCAGGGGAGGGGGGAGAGAGAAGAGCCACGGATAAAGGAGCACAGTTAAACAAAGGACCCAAGAATGGATGGGACAAGAGGGAAATTACTATATGAGCCCTAACATGATAACTACACAGGGCAAGATAACGAAAAAAAAGTATTGTTAGCACTGAAAAAGTAGGTCCTAGTGAAACCTAACAAAAAGCTTAAACCTGTTGGGTTCTTAATAACTTTCACAGCTGAAATCAACCTAACTTTATTTCTATCACGCTCAAAATTGATCTTACCGACTAATTGAACTTTTAATTGGCAGTTTACCACATCTACATGACCGGCAGAAAGGCACAAATCCGCTCTCTATCGGCCACTCGCACCGGTACAGGCAGTTAGGATTTCCTTTAAAGTCCTGACGGCGACGCTTTCAGGCCTTTCGGGTTAACGTGGCTAGCGAGTCTGTCATTAGCACAATTCATCGATAAAGTCGTGCTCTACAGAGGCCAAAAATGCTTTTTAACATTTTTATAATATAAAAAGTCAACATTTTAGTTGACACTGCGCAGAGCAAATGACGGCTGGCTATGTTAAAAGACTGGCACAAAGGCGGTGACATTAGCTAGCTAGCGTGACTTTTGTAAACGTGCTTACCTTTACTGCTGCACACATGGGAGGACTTCAGATAGTTATCCTGTCTTTCAAACAGGGACTCTAGCCCAAAGTAGTCCAGAAAACCATCAAGTGTTTACTGCTTTTCCCTCTGCTCATGTGAAATAGGCAGCAGTGATGTTAGGGCGCCACCTGTGGGCTCTCCTGTCAGTGAGGTACTAAAAATTGTCCTGTCCCCGGTTTACTTCAAGTGTTCCTGCAGGGCAAAAACTGTGAAAACACACCTACTCTGTGGTCAAGACAACTGAAATGTGTCCGTCTGCTTTATCTGCTTTTGGATAATATATTAATGATCAGTTTTCGTAGGGTAGGCATAAATTGGTTGCTGCAAAGATTAGAGAGGCTGAAGAGAATGAAGTATATTAGGTCATAGCTTCACCATCCTAGGAAAAAAAAACCCTCCACCAATCACTGATTAATGAAATGAAATGGTCTGACGTCTGCAAGAGGCAAAAGAAAATAAGGTTTCTGAAAAATCTTTTTTTTATTATTAAAAACAGTATTGCTAGTTACATATTTCATTCATAAATGAAAATGTGCAACTTCAAGAGCCAAGGCAAAGAGATTAAGGTGTAATCCAGAATCAGCTTGTCGATTAGTGTTCCAGTATCTGATGACTGACATAAGTTACTCTTTTTTTTTTTTACTTGTTTTGTATTTACTTAGAAGATATAAACTGTGAATGTTTTCAATCAAACAAAAACTGATTGCATAATGCGTTCACCCAGAGCACCCAAAACAATTAAACCCAAATCATGATATAAAAAAAGAAATACATAAAACCATTCAAATTAACAAATATTCTCTTGTATATATAGTTTAAATGTGCTTTTATTTTTTCACCACTTTATCTAATAGCAAAGCCTGATCTATGACTGTAGATTAATTAAATTGAACCCTTCCTCTCCTCTGTTGCCCTCTTTAGTCCGTTCACTCTGAAACGCAACTCAATAATTTGAGAAAATGAAAATTCCTCTGTAGTGTTTCAATTGGCATGGAAAACAGAAACATGGAAAAGCTGGAGAAAAAAAAAAAAAAACACGTTTTAACCCCCATCCCATTCCTCCCCCCCCAGTGCTTTTTTGTTGTTGTTGTTTAAATCATCCACTCAGTAAATATCTACATCTTACTTGTCAATAAGAATATGCAGTCTTCTACAGAACAAGCACTGTACTTAAGAAATAAAGTCAACACAAACAGGAATTTGTCCTCTCCCAAGTACTGTTCTGTAATCTTCACCTAACAATCAAGCCAGGTTTGTGGAGGAGGATATTATACAGAACTCAAGAGTTTTAAATTCTATAGAAAACAATCTGAACAACAAAGTCAAGGCTGATGCATACAGTCTTACATACTCTCTCTTACACACACACACACACACACACACACAGAAACATCCATATAAGATCATATATTCCAGTATCTTGTAGAATATATCACTGTTGAGTTCCGTACATTCTCACCTGGAAACTTGCTACCAAGAAAAAAAAAGAAAAAAAAAGACACCTTGATTGGTTAACCATGTCATCTTGGAGACACCCATCAGACCAATCGTGAACGAGCGAGGCACTCCAGTTAACCTACACAGACGTTAGAGGCAGTCTCACATTTACACATTCATAATATAGACTTGCAGATAAAAAGAAATGCACTCACTGAATCAATCAAATCCTGGGATATCTCCCGAAAAACAAAAAAAGAAGCAGTCTTAGTATTTAATGAAAAGAATATAATAGAAACATCGCATAGCACAGACTATACTCCCAATCTCTACAGGGCAGAGCATTATCCGTCTGCTCTACGCAGTCTATTTCTGTCTGCGAGTCGTGGAGCTCTCCATACAAGGACCTCCACCCCTGTTAATCTATGAGCAACAATCAAATACAGAAAATACAACATCCCATGCACCTTAGCAGTGGGCCGTCATTGACTCATGACACAACTGCATATAGAACAAAGCAAATGACAGTTTTCAGTGACAGCTGCTGTAAGAGTCTGTGTGTGTGTGTGTGTGTGTGTGTATGAGAGAGAAGTTCTCAGGAGATAGCATTCAGTATTGGCAGCTGCAGCAGTAGCAGTATCATTTGGCACATGTACATTACTGTGGTACAGCGCAAAGCAAGAACAGGAATAATCACTATCAAAACAGAAGAAGAAGCATCACAGCCAATTGAATAAGTCAATAAACATTGGTTTCACTGTTGTAGGAAATGGGTTTCTTGTAATACTCAACCATCATAGGAAAAAAAAAACATGTTTGCTCCATTTAATCAAAACATCTTGTAATACCCATTTTGTGTAGATTTTTCCTCAGTGTGTTGTTCCGATTCCAACAGTTCCCTTTAATTAGTTTGGCAAGTCTCGTGAAGCTCCCAACTCCAAAGTCATAAAAGTTGTAGATTCCCGGATGAAGCCACAGTTTCCGCTTTGTTGCTGTCCGGCTTTGCAGTGCCACTGAGTATTAGTGTTGGAGTATTAGTGTTGTCAAGAGAAGTTGTAGTGCTGTTGCATGGAGTTGTAGTAGTGTTGTGGGTGGAGCTTGTGGCCACAGTCACTGGTGAGTGGTTAGCGTTTTGGGGGCTTGCAGTGGTCATAGTATCACGTCAAGTTGTCCACAGGGAGCGTAGAGCCACGTCTGTTTTCCATGTTGTTTCATTAGTGGCTAACGTCTGTTTGTCAAGTTCAGTGGAGGAATGTAAAAGAGAGAGAGAGAGAAGACTGAGTGAAAAAGAATGAGGAACAGAAGAGTGAATGAAAAGAAGAGAGTTTAGTCAAGTCGGTAGTGTCATGGTCCCTCAGTGAGTGTTGTCAGTTCAGCAGGGGCAGTAGGTGGGAGGAGGCTGTCGTCTTGTGATGCACACTATCAGTTTTTCTGAAAGAACGGAGAGACACAAGTGTGGGAATTGATAAACTAGAGCGGTTAATGTGCCAGCTTCATGCTTAGGCATGAATAATTGCACATACACATTCAAAAATCATATTCACAGCATAGGATTTCACGACACAGGACACAATACAATACACCAACATTTTGTTGCGGCCAGTACAGTTAGCACATGTTAGACAAAATCAAACTGTGTGGATAAAAAAATGACTGTCAAGGGAACAAAATCAATATGACATATTGCCAGCAGGGGGGGCAAGAAAACAGTCTAAATACAATGGAGGTTCACTGACACACTGGTCACTAACATTCTTGCTGTCAAAAACTCGCCCATACACACAGAGTCACAGCTAACAGTTAATACACAACACTGATGTTAGGCCATGCAGTGAACTGAGAGGAACAGCCGGTGGGACACACATACCATGCGCTGACATGCAGTGTGACTGTGGGTGTGGCCTAACCATCGTAAGAATCCATGAGAGGCAAAGAGGCCTGCCTCTCCCCATACATCCCTCCCTGAGTGACGGGGAAAGAGAAATAAGATGAACGAGGAGGACCGAAAGAGGCAGAGACAGACAACACAGAGAGAAGAGAGTATATAAAAAGAAGGACGATAGGGGGTGAAGAAGAGGCATAAAAATCCATGGGACAGGATGATGTTTGAAAACAGGAGTGTGTTCGAGAGAAAACGTTGGCATAAAAGGAGAGAGATAAGGTCACATCAGATACACACACGAAAAGAAAAAAGGGTTACAACAGGTTAGTTTAATGTTGCACCAAGTTGGGAAAAATAACCAGTGGGAAACCGTGTAAGAAACAGGTTAACCACAGTGCTTTGACATGCATCAACATGCTGTGTGGGTGTGTGACAGCATGTCCGTTCACACGCTAATACTTCAGCTGGAAGTGAGGGTACCGTATCGTTACTAGACCTGGTCGGTGACACAGTGTGTGTGTTGAGCAAGATTAATCAGTTTGGGAATTTCCCCCTTCAAGAATCAGTTTTCCCCCTTATAGATTTTGTGCAATCATTTACTGCTATTAACTGCAATATTATTATTGACAACCTGCTCCATCATTGTTTGAATTTTTTTTTCATCAACTTGATACAGGACTATCCCTCTTGAGCTGTGAGCTGTGATGGCATCAATGTCTTCACTTCCAAATGAACTGAGAAGTGACGCTCATCCAAAGATCAACAGATTATCAGATAATTATAATACCAATGACAGGATAGACAGCAGGAAGTGACGTTCCTGAAGTGACAGCAGAGACTGCACAAGCCAAAAGAAATGTTCAGACATTTGATGATGTAATGCTGCTGCCGACTGAGGTAAAGACAATAACACTATGCTGTGATTTGACTGAAGGCTCCCGTTAGAGCTGCTTTGTGCTTGATAAACTTTCACTTCAGTCAACACTGTGTCCCAATGTCCTTTCTTTGATACAATATTCACCAACTTTTACACCTTACTGGTTAAGACAAATTACAGAAATAGATCTTTTCACTGCATTTACTGATATTGATCAATTAATTGACCTATGAAAATGAATGGAACTGGCATGCCATGTCAGTGGTTTTATCTAGCTTGTAGGGTCCAAATGTCCAAATGAACAGAAAATCCAGAGAAATGTAGTCTTGATAAGACCCTGGAGATTAAGGTTAAATTATGATTAGAAAAGGCATGTAGACTGGGTATTTAGTCGTCACGAGTTCAGCCGAGGAGTTACAGAATGAATTTAAGTTGATAACAAAGTCACCACAAGGATAAAGAGGAGACGCACATGAGAGTTTTCTGTGGGGTTCATGTTTTACCTGTACTGCATCTCTGTCAGCAGGTTCAAGTGTGTTGTCAAGCGTGTTCCTCCTCCCTCTCTGGTCCAGTGTGGAGTAGGCATCTGAGGACACATACATGTTAAACAAGTACGTGTGCATGTGTGTGTGTGTGTGTGTGTGTAATTTAAGAATGAATGAATCATATCAGCATCACCCAAGCACTGCAGCCTCATCCCTGATTTACATCTGTAGCGCCTGAATGACTTGCTCTGTTTATTTTGATTTGTTTGGCTTTTCTTTTTATGTGAATATTCAATATTTGATGATGTGAACATTTGACATTTGTTGTGGTAAAGTATTGTTTGTAGATTTTATGATTTAATCATTTATAGTTGGATTATATACAAAAATGTTGCACGGACAACCTGATAAATCCAGGAATGAAGGTGTGTGTTTGTGTGTGCTTGTGTGTGTGTGTGTGTGTGTGTTTTCCTTTCACACTTGCCTGGTCCCAAGTCATTCATTGGAATCATGTCTCTGTCCTGGTCGCCTTTCGCCCCTGTGACACAGAGACAGAGACAACGAGCACAGATAAATGTTTAACTGTGATCACTGTGTAGTTTTAATTGCTGGAGCAAATGGTGCCAAAGGTAGTTGTGTGTTTGAGAGCTGGACCTGATCCAATTAGTATTTGCCCACCACCTCTATGGTTTCACTTTCCTGTGACGTGTGGTGTTTGTGATACAGTGTTTGGACAGCCTTATGAAAGCGTTAAAAAGAAAGTGGTTAACCCCCACCCGTCTGGTGTTCCCAACAGTTTTAAATAAGCATATATGAATTATCTAATTATCTCTTATTTGACCTGTCAGGTATATGTATACATGCATAGTCTTTTCTCTGTCCCTGACCTTTGTCTATAAGCGGCAGAGTGCTGTCCTCATATCCTCCATTGGCCCTGGTGTTGTTGCTGGGAGGGTTTAGGTTGACCATGAAATCTGTTTTCTTCCAGCCATCCTTCTCCAGAGTGCGCCGAAGCTCTTTATAAGCCCACACTGTCTGCAGCACCAGGCCAGCCCCACGCACCTCCCGCTCAGAACGATTGCTGGTGATTCCAGCAGGCAGAAGAGGGAGGGAGAGAGAGAGAGAAAGAGAGCGGAAATCAGTTGATAGGTGTTCCAAACTACTCATGAGGACAAGCACTCCAAACTTGCAACTGTCAGGCAAGAGCCAGCCTTCACTCCCTCATCCATATTCATCAGCTCTCTCTTCCTGACATGTTCTCCCCCACACCCTCTGTTATCCACACCCTCCAGTTTTTTTACACAGCCTCTCCCTCCTCAACACTCATGTATCCACATTGGGTCCTCACCCGTCCTTGTTGATGAGCACCAATCTCTCGATTCCCTGTGAAGCTCTGAGGGTCTTGGCTGCATCCAGACTGGAGCCCAGCACCTCGTGGAGCGTGCTCAACACCGACACCACCGTCTCCTCTGAGAGCGCTCGCACTGGCTGGCTCTGACCACCACCTGGCAGGTTGGCTACCAGGTTGGGCACAGCATGTTTGCCTGAAAACACACACATACAAGAGGAACGGGATAAATGTTGAAATCCTGTTTCACACTGGCACTGTCCTGAGATAGTAACACCCATTCTCCTGGTACTCCATCTAGAATAAACAAACGCAGAGTGTTACTTGCAAACACAAGGTGATTCAGCTTGTTAAACACTAAGTGGGCACACAGATAACGAAGTACCTAGCAGGTCTCTGTTGCGTGCATCGATGGCCAAGTTGCGGAGGGCTCCTGACATGGCCCGCACCACACGGTCGTTGCTGTGAGCAAGCAGCTCAGTCATCATGGGCAGACCCTTCTCTTGGCGCAGCAAGGCACGGATGTACCGGCCATACTAGACAGGGACAGACAGAAGAGGCTTGACTACATGCAGGCGAAACAGCGAGTGACAAAGGTATAATAATTTCTTATTCAGAAAATCAGGTATGACAGAATAACCACTTATGTGTGGGTTTTTAAGGCCAGGGCCAACTTACAGTACTTGTAAAATAATATGTAAGAAAGTACTATTCAAAAACTAGATACTATAGTCCCTGCTCACAAATGTCAACACTATCAGATGTTGTTTTTAGGAAATCTGCATGGTAAGTGAGGTGAACTGCACAATATGGAAAGTAACATGCTGAGGATACAATTAGGTACTTGGGATAAACGTGTCCACAAATGGCTTATGCTATTATGCATCAAATGGCATAAGATATAAATTCAAGCTCTGGCTAGCCCTGTTTAGCCCTGTGGCATGCTGTCAGGACGGTGTACTGTGTATCTTCATGTTTATTCAGATCCCCACTGTCTGACACCGATGTGACAGCTATTCTTCCCGGGGTACAAGACAAGGACACAGGTTTCTCTATGTTCAACTAGTGTGTGTCAGCACAGTCAGGGAGTGTTGGTGCTGCGAAACGGAATAGGATGTTTGTGGACAGCGGTTCAGCAGGTCGTCTTACAGTCCAGCGTCCAGCACACAGGTTCTGGACGGCTCCTGCCGAGGCCTCCAGCACGGTGGGGTTCTTGGACTCCTTCAGCAGGGAGGTGTAGATACGGACCACCTCTGGCTGGAACAACAGCTCATAACCTAGAGAAGCCAGGGAGGAGGGGGTCAGTGGGCGGACATGAAAGTACAATGGGCGTAATTGATGAGAAATAAGAGGGGAAAACATAAGGTAGATAAAGCAGAGAAAAAGGCTGAATGAGGACTGATAAGGAGAAAAATGCAAAGCCCATGAGCAGCTGAACATTTGCTTCTCTGTAAAATGTATGTCAGTGTGTGGCGTAGTGGTACTGCCAGCCCATAAAGAGTAGATAGTTTTTACCTTTGGCCGGTGTGGTCCTCTTTGGAATGTCTATTACGTCTGCAGCTCCGTCATCATCTTTCCTACCTGGAAACAAATGTCAAAACATCCACAGCATTAAAAACACACCAGAACGGTCTGGAATCCGTAGACACTGAATCTGCCAGACTGAACTCATTTTAGAGTGCTGGCTCCATCGTTAGTGAACGAGATCTAGCGGAGTTAGACACTTACTGTGAGGTGCACACATACACACAGACCTAAAGTTGACATACATGCTCTTTATTTACATCGAGAGTGGAGAGTGTTTCACTACAACTTTCAGAGTGTGAACAAGACGTGCATCAAAGGATCAAGACAGTAAATGTGTTAGCTCTCCTGCACTCATACTACTAGCACTGGCAGCATAAGCGAAGCACAGGTCATATATAAGCAAGCGCTTACCTCTGGAAAACCACTCATCTGTAGCCCAGCCCGACAGGGAGAGAGAGGGATGGAGGAGCAGATGGAGAGAGAAGTGAAGAGAGAAAGAAACAAGGGATGAAGAGAGAGAAGAGGAGGATGGAGGAAGAGAGAGCATTTAAGTAAGAGGAAAGCAGCCATAACTGAGCCACCCAATTAATACGTGCTTACATCCTCAATGGCACCACACAGACAGAACCAGCAATGTGACATGACAGGTATGGAGCAAAGAACACACACACACTGATCCTAGTTGGTCCATGTATGCAATTCACCTGTCAACATCAATCTATGTCAAAATTAAGTGGGATTTACAAAATAAAGCATAGATTACTTTTAAACAACTAATTGCTCTCTGTGCGGGAGCATTGAGTCATCCACTTGATATGCTCCCCCAACAAAATTATCCCAAAACCTTGCCAAGTATATCACAGAGTTGCATTTCTTGGTTTGGCAATGTTTCGGTGCAACTTGTCTTTGTTAGCTCTATTGTATTGTCTGCGATTGCACAATGCATAATCTGGTTTGATCACTGTGAAGAGTTCAGATTACACCAAACCTGTGTGGGTTCTGCTGCAGAGACTGAAAACTGGCTGGCTATACCTAACACTTTGACATTCACTGCTGTTCATGGTCACCGTTAACACAGATTTTTGATAAAGTAGGCAAATTATCAAACAACCCAAGGGGATGTCTAGTTTAGGAGACACAAATCAATACTCTCCCTGAAACACAAACATGAGGGCAGGGGGAGGGAGGATGAACGTTCTTTGAGTTGTGGACATTGTTAACATTCCTGTGGCAGCCACTGGTTTTTGTTTGTGTGAATTGTGTGTGTATGTGTGTTAGTATCAGTCGATTTGTCTAGTGCCACTGAGACACATCGACAGAGACATCACCACAATCCTACATTTTGCCTCCTACTGACCTAGCAAATACAGCTCTCTTTCTCTCTCCCCCTCCCTTGCTCTCTCAGTCTCTCACACACACGCAAATTTGAATACGGACCTTTGCTCTTGCGAGAGCTAAAGCAACCACCCTTCTGGCTGCTGGGGGCGGGGCCCTGGTTGATGGGTATGGCCTCCTGGTAGCGCTCACAGCCGGGGATTTCACGGTGCACGTGATAGGACAAGTTCCTCAGGAGACACACACTGTTCTCTATCAACTGGAGAGAAGGTGGGATTGTGGCAGAGTGTATGACAAAGGAGATGAGGGGGGGTGGGAAAAAAACAGCCAATGATTAAAATGCAAACTAGCAGCAAAAATCACTGAATTCTTACCCAGTGTAATCAGTTTAACTATACTATAAAATCCCTGCTATCTCCATCTTAGTTCTTTTTTGTTTTCCTGGCACTTGCTTCTTGCATGATCATACAAATGTCAAGAAAACTATCAGGGCAATATGGAACTAACGTTTATACCTCTCACAAATTGCTGCTTGGTCAGGACAAGTGTGTCAGCTAAACGGCTAAAATGTTGAATGTTTAATGGAAGTGAGTTCTGCAAACCTTATTGTCTACGTCTTTACAGTCAATCTGGGATTGGACGATGTACATGAGCGAGTCAACCAATCCTGTGCACTCCCGCAGCTTCCTCCTTGCCTCACTTCGCTCTGAGCTCACATTCCTGTAGAAGGGAAGAAAGGTGAGAAGAGGAGAAGGGGGGGGGGGATTAGTAGAGTGCCGGAGCGAAAGGATGGAGGAATGGAGATTTTAGAAGAGAAAGAAAGAAAGCAAGAAAGAAAGCAAGCAAGAAAGAAAGAAAGAAAAAGAAAGAAAACGAAAGAATATGAGTCAATTTCAGCGGTTACAAAAGGATTCCAGTGCACAATGCTCAGGCAAAAACCAGTGCAGTTTGTGTGAAACTCGTGCTGAATCCACTGGTTTACAAAGAGAATAGAGTTTGGCAGGATCAGGTTTCAACTCAGGGCCAATTTCTATTTAATTGCACACACACTCTGATCTATTTGCTGATTTAACAGGACTGGACAGGTGGAAACAACAGGGTGAAAACTGAGAACTGGTTGGTTCTCAGCCGATGAGAGGGGAAGCAAAGAAAGGAATAGGAAGCAGAAACTTTGAGGAATGGTATTCAGCCTTGGTCTTTTGTGGTGTCCTGCTTTTCCCAGTGACAGACACGCCTTCCCACACAATGCTAGGACACATTCCCTACTACAGCAGGGGGGCATTCAGTTCCCTTCAGAAAGTTCAGGAAGTTTATTTTCATGTTGCACTAGGCAAGAGTTTTATGTAAAAATACAAAGGTCTTATCAGGCCACACCACAATATGGGGCTGCAGGAGAGAAGACTGTCCCATCTGCACTGACTGAAACGTCATAGATTTGACCAATTTTCCCAAACGAAATGATCACACGTGGGACCTCTTCTCTATACACAGCAAGGAGAATGAAACACAAAATTATCCCCTTAACAGAAGCAAGAGAGAACAGACCTGCCAGCTGGGTGAGTGTGGCCATGTGCAATTTGTTGACATGATGTTGCATGATTTCTGGGTCCATAAACTTCAAAACAGTTGTCATTTGGGGCCACAAATGTCTGAGATTGCCTCGTGCAGATGTCACGCGGTACTTATCCATTAATTGTGAATGCAAGTGTAATACTTGAACTGAAATTCAGGTTCTACTTTGACTGCACTGGTTTTACCTCTATCTCATTATGACCAACTGCTTGTCTACTAAAACATTTGAAACAGGGGTTTCCTCTGGCTATAAGTATGCAAACTGCTCACTCAGAGCAGAGACTTGTCAACTTCCTGCCTATGTTAAAGGCAACCTCCAGGCAGCAAAACTATAACCAGGGTAAGTCTGGTGACTGTATCTATAACCTAGGCACCTTCAACAAATGTATGCCCTGTGAAATGACACTGTAAGTGCTTTTGTCCAGCTACAAAGGTCTTATCGAGGTTATCCACTGTTACTACAAAACTTTGAGGAAGTACTGTTTATATGCCCCACCACAAAAAATGAGGATACCGAGATGATGCTCTAGTTTACTATTACACATTCTGATCAAAGTGTGGGCAATTTAAGTAGCATCATAACAATTTTTTGGATAATCAAATCTATTAAAAGCAAGAAACGCAGATTTGTCTGTGAAGAACAGTAATGATGCAACTACCTCAAATTTCCTCATGAATCCCAAAAGAAACATACTAAGCAGCCCTTTAAAAGGTCAATATTAAAAATAAAACTCAGCGTTTCAAGTTCAATATTTACTTCAATATTTACTTCAATATTTCCTACTACATACTGTACATTTGATATAACAGTGCAGAAAAATGCAAAGTAATCACCAACTAATCACAAATACTTTCACAGACATGTGTAGGAGCCCTGAACTTAATTGTCTGGCAAAGGGAATGTACAGATAGCAGATCCACAGGCTTGTACATGTTGTTTATTCTTTAGAAGTCAATGCCCCACTGTCCTCTGTCCAACCCAGAAAACCCCTCACCCTTTCTAACCAGATTTCCTAGAATTATTCTACATTCCCAGATCCCCTCATCAACTTTCCCTTCCTCCCTCTTCATTGAAACCTCTCCAGTTGTTATATTTCTGTTGACTTCTCATTCCCTCCCTCATGTATCCCACAACTTTCTGTCAGTCTACTGTGAAACCTTCCACTTCTCTCTAATGTTCATATGACCACTCCCCTTCCTTCATCTCCTCCACAATACCAGCAACAGTCAGGCACATTCGCCAGCAGCTCTGATCACCTCGCTGACACTCATCCCTCCCTCCGTACCTCAGACAGCCTGCTGTGTTGGTGAGTGCCGTCTCCCACTCCAGATGCCTGGGCTTGCAGTTTTCCTCCCCTCCTCCATTGCTCCCCCTCTCCCAGCCCGAATGGGGAACCATCACCTCATCGGAGAGGGCGTGCAGTGCGTGGTCCACAATTTCCATCTTCACCGAGTCGTGAGACGACAGGTTCCAAAGCGTCCCTGGGGAGGAAGAGGGGATGAAAGAGACCTTCATCAGTACCATCTATCTGTTATCTATCTCATCTATCTCATATCCTCCCAATGATGTTAAACACCCTATAGACAGAATGAAGCTTCTCATGTTTCATGACAAATTAGTAGTTAATGTAATATCTGCACTGTATGTGTGTGTGTGTGTGTGTGTGTGTGTGTTGTCAGGGTGCGCCTGTGTGTGAGAGTGTTTATGTTTGACTGAATTAAGCCTTTACTGCCTTGTCTGGTGGAGAGCGTAAAACACATTCACTTTATGTGAGGTCACACACATGAAGGCATCCTGTGTGAGAGTCGCTTCCACTCGTAAAAACTCTGACATGCATAGTTTGAAGGTGTGTGCCTGTTTGTGTATCTGGGTGTGTACGCCTACTGCATGAATGCACAAATACTGTGTGTGCACAGTA
>OMLB01062296.1:32611-43916 GCA_900302555.1 Myripristis jacobus
GGTAAATTCACAGTTTTAAATATTGAAAACCTTTTTTTCTTTACTAACTGTGGTTCTAATTATACAGGGTGTCCATAAAGTCTCTTGACAATTTAACAAATTTATTACAAAAGCAAACGAACAGACAAATCTGTGGAAATTATTACAAAATGAGGAGTAGATATTGAAGTTTTTTGCCTCATTTAATACACCTCTATATGGGCACCATTAGTTGCACAAAGCACATCAAGACGGTACTCGATTTCTTGCCATGTTCGCTGTAGCAGAGCCTCATCAATGGTGGCAATGGCATCAGTGATCTTTTGCTTCAGGTCGTTGATGTCCAATGTGATTAAAAACTTTGATAACCACTGAGTACATAGAACAAATCTGATTAACATATCTCATCAGTTGCTTTTGTAAAAGATTTTTTAAATTGTAAAGAGATTTTGTGGACACCCTGTATAGCTCTGATGATTTGGGATAAGTTTGTTTTTGGTTCCTTATACAGCCATATTTGTTCAGTTTTAGTTCTAACACAGATTCCAACAATTATTTTTTTCCTCAGTTAAACTGAAAACATCAGAATAATAATTATTTTTTATTTCATTTCATTTCATTGACTGGATCTGATCTGAGCTAATGATAGCCCATTCAGCTCCTGCTGCACTCCCGGCTGCCCCTCTCTCTGTGATCTTTCCTGAGATTTCTTCCATTTTTCCCCTTTTAGCTTTTGGTTTGGTGAGAGTTTAGTCTTGCTTGCAATCAGGGTTCAGGTCAGGAGGTGTTGTTTTGTTTTCTATAAACTGTTGGTCTGTAAAGCCCTTGAGTCTGTAAACAGTAATTAAGGGCTATAAATAAACTTGAACTTTTCTTGTTGTGGTGGCCCATCGCTGATAAATGAACAGAGGAAATGCTAGAGCACACACTGATGATGCACACAGGACACACACATAAAGAACACATGGCCAAAATCTACAGAACATGCACCAAGATCTTCCTCATCCCAAGCACACACATGCACAAACATATTTTGCAGGACTTACCCGGCCCTGCGTGGGGGTCCGTGGGGGAAGGCATGGTGGTTTCGGGGCACAGTGCTGTAGTGAATGGGGGGTACCAAACCATAGTCAGCGTCGTCAAAGCCCATGCTACGCTGATCATCCTCCAAACCATACGGCTCGGGGACAAACCTCTGCATGCCCGATAGCTCCATGGCACTGCCCATACGGCCAACCTACACAGACATTGGGGAATTAAACAACCATCATTTGGAAGTCGTCCTCTTGATCATGATTTTATTCTTAATATATAACTGGTGAATTCTGAAGTGTGTTAGCCACTGCGGCTGATGGACAAGAGAAGATATCATGACTCTCTGATGAAAGCACCTGACTAGGGTGCAGCTCAAAGATAGTGCTCATACATAAATTTACACACATACCTGTGGTTGAGCAGCATAGGGGTCCAGCTGGTTCCTGCTGGGGGCTCTGTAGCTTGGATCCAGAGTTCTGTAGCCATCTGGATGCACTGGTCTACAGAGGAAAAAGAGGAGACGAAGGAAGGGAACACAAGAGGGGGGGAGAGGGAAATAGCGGGGAGAGAAACAAAGGGAGAGAGAACAAAATTGGTCAAAGGAACAAGCAGAACAGGACAGGAGGAAAGAAGTCATGTACAGAGGAACAAATAGAGATTAACTTCTTGCATTCTGATTATTCGCTTGTTGTGCTATGCAGAGCACTTCTAACTTATCATGACAATTGTGAGAACAACACTTTTATGACTAAAATACTATTCACAATTGCCTTGTTAAAACACACACAGTCACACAGTACCTGTATCGGTCGTCCATGCGTGCACCCCGGGTGAGACTGGTGTAGGTCTCAGAGGGGGGTCCTGTGCGGTAGTCATCATATCCCGCCGGGGGTCCGTAGTGGTAGTTGCGGGGCACAGTATGAGTGGGGTAGTCCATGGGCCCCACAACCCCTGGGACCGGCCTATAGACCCGGTCCATAGAAACCGGGTAGCCCCCCATCCCCGTCACTGAACCCCCTCCATCCAGGGAAAGGGTGTCCGACACAGAGGGGATGACTGTGCGAGTGGTGGTGGTCTTAACTGGTTTCTTCATCTTGATGACCCAGACAAGTGAGGCAGAGGAAGACATGATATCAAACACTAGATAATAAGATATTTAAACATTTGTCTGTCCCTTTACAGAACAGAATTACAAAGCGCTCCCACTACGAGGATGGCTTCAGACCGTATTAAAATTTTGACTCCCCTCATAAATATAACCATCCACAGCACAACCTCACCGCTAGCTTTAGTGATGAGAAACCTAACCACTCTGCTGCAGCTTCTTGCTAGCTTTCAACACAGTCAAATAGGCCACTCAATTTTGCCCTCAAAATTCATCATGAATCTCATTTGTGAAAATGGGAAACTCACAGCATGGATAAAACTGAAATTGTTCACTCAAAAACGGTTTGCTTTCTAAGAGGTTTTGTTTAGCATTACAATTATACATCGCCTTGCATACATGTAGATCATTTTGCTGCTAACTCTGCTAGTGCTGTGTACACTTTCAAATTTCACACCTGCATCAACATGGCATTCACGGTGGCAACCCTTGATGCTCTTTTCTTTGGTATTACCATGGAGGAAAATGAAGTTTCTTCTTGCTGAGATCATCTATTATTCACCAGCTGACATGATGACTACTCCACTATTACTGTAATGCACCCTTTAAAACCTGGAAAAGACAACTCTAATGCTTGTCTTACATCACAATATCGATACGCTGGCCAGCAAGACAAAACCCTTCCTGTTTGGTAACCCCTCTTTCCACCATGCACTTCCAGTAGTATCATTAGCTACACATTTTGCATTTATGTTTCCATTTTCTTCTGGTGTTACCACTGTTTCTGTGGGCCGCAAGGTCCCATCTTCACTAGTTTCCACTGTGACAACATGTGGAGACTCCTGGGGGTCTTCCTCCACCGCGTACGTCTCCTGCACCACTGGACCAGGATCCATCCTGAACTATTCACACAAACACACATTTCGGAACAAAACTCAAATACAGGTCTTCCCTTAGAAGAGAGATACTTCACCTAAATGGGACTAACCTCGTTAGATAAAGGTTTAAGCATGGACAAATATCTCTACATATATTAACAATCAGAAAGAGCTTACATGATGCGCCCCGTTGATGTAGCCCTCGTTCAGTGTGAGCCTCTCTATGTCTGCATCACATGGAATGCGTCCGTTCTACAGAAAGGAAGAAATAGACATGATAGGATACCAGACACAGGCTGCCTGGCACACAAGGAGGACTTGTGCACAAAAGCACACCACTGACCAAGCAGCTGAATTTTCCCGTGATGTACAGAGAAGCAGAAGGCTACTGCACATCACTGGGAATAATATCATACCAGCACCTAAGGTTTGTAAACACAAAATAAAACAAATACACATAGATTTTCATTTCTGCACTCCTCACTCACAAACACAATGCAGGTGAGCTGATCGAAACACAAACAATCGAAATGACAGGTGGGTGAGTTAATTATTACACATGATTAATGCATGAATGAAGAATATGAGCATGTCATGGGATGAACAATGAGCCACAGAGACACACACACAAACCGAGATAAAACTTCCATCAGGTGTCAACACTACCAGCGTTGCCTGGCCAGGAGCAGGGATGGTGCAGTTGTCAATCGACCCACAGGGAGCTCTAACCATCTCTGAGGCAATCTCTGTGGTTTTATCTCCATAAGAAAGGAGTAAAGGAGCATGGGAGGAGGTGGGGCACTGAAATGCTGTAATACTAGTTTTCAACTTGTATGAATTGGAATCAGTTGTAGAAAGCAGGGAAAAAGTAGATGTGGGAGAAACAAGGCCAACTTCTTTATTTGTGGAAAGGGTTGGGTAACGTTACTTTTTAAAGTAACTTAGTACAACATTCCTGCCATTAAAAAGTAACTTGTTACGTTATAGCATCCTCTAAGAAAAGTAGCTTGTTAGAGTGCCTCTGCATTACCAAAAACAAAAACCCCTCCTACAGATGCGCACAGACACAGTCGCAGCATTGAGTATCTTCCACTGCTGCGTAGCTACCCACCCATACGTAGGAATAGGTGCATCAACAGATAAGAAACAATGCTAATGCATCAAGGACTTTATTTAATTTTTTGTTTTGTTTTGTTTTGTTTTTTGTGGCAACAAAAGAAACGGTAATACTGCAATATTTTAACAGTAACAGACTGCTCATTTGAAAACATATGTAAATAACTTGTTACAACAAAAAGTAATCAGAGTATTCTGACTTGTTACTTTCTAACACATTAACCCCAACAATGTTAGTGACTTAGCCCAGACGGGTATTCCACAAATCAGGATTGGAAAGTTAGCCAGATTAACTGTGGAAAAGATTATGCTAAATGCTGGTGATAGCGATTTGAATCTGTAAAACATAAGTTGAACGTTAGGAATACCCCTCAGGTCAAATAAACAAGGCTAAAGTTTTGCAATGGGAACGCTTTTCTTGGAATAAGACTGAGCCAGAAAGGATAGCACAAAGTGCTGGGAAGACGTGAGCATGTGGGAACCTGTCAGTGAAAACGGAGGTGGTGTTGCGCTGCCTGGGAGAGTGGCAGAGGCATGCCGAAGCCTTTGGGCTATGTAAACACACACTGCAGAGATAAGAACCAGCACAGGCAACATTTCTGGCCTGATCTTGCTTTCTCTCATACACTCTGACCCTACCAATACTCTGTGCCTGCTGCTTATCAGCCACTAGAATTACCTGGGTTTGGGATGTGGCCCTGTAAATGTGTGTGTGCATGTGTGTACATACAGGAGAGAAAGTGAACAAGTGGGAGTGCCCCGACTGTTAATGAGAATCTCTTTGTTTCAAATGTTGCCTTGCCGTGTGTGCATGTGTATGTTTGTGTACTAATGGATATGTGCATGTGGGTCTTTTGGTAAGGCAAATGAGCAGGATGAAGTCATCCGTCTTTGCACCAGGTGGCTGACTCACACATGTTACAGTAAGAGGGTGTGTCAGAAAACTGAGAGGAATATGGCTAGTAGAGATGCACGATACTGGATTTTTTGCCAATATCGGATATGCTGATATTTTTTTAATCATCTTTTGGATGATTGCTGATGCCAATAACGATATAAACTCATATTTATTCCACCTAATTGCACCTAATCAAGTCTCTCCTGTAGTGGAATTAACATTTTTTAAGCCTGCTCATATTGTGAAGGCCCATTGACCAGTGCAGACATAAAATACAATGCTTTTAAAAACTGACACATTTACAGTGAAAAATAAGAAAGCTACTTCCACTTAGGTTATGAAAAACATGCCATTTTCTTTCAACTTATTTCATCCTCCTTAAACAGGCTTGGATGATGCTCTGGCTGAGACAATCCTGACAACAGACACATCCGTGGCAAATCTGACCTATTTCACAAATCAGCATGTTAGATCAGCAGAATACCGATGATGCTTTGACATTATCGTGCATCCCTAATGGACAGTCGTTTCACAGACCTTGTAGTTGAACAGATGGGTCTGACCACTGCACCACACAGAAAAAGCAGCTGAGCAATGTCTTCCTTAGAACCAAAACAAACTGACTAAATTGACAACTGACTGAACCAGCTGGCTGACATGATGAAAATGATGAATGATTGATGTCAACACAAAAGGCCTGGGAAAAGCTCAACAACAATCACAACATCAGGCAAGATGTCGCTTAACATGCAGACACGCTTCGGGAGGAGATAGACAAATGTTCTGGGTTCCGCAGGGGTGATGAGCTTGGCTGACAATGGGAGATGATGGTGGAGAGACGGCTTTTATTGTGAATGAGACGTGGACGGTTACTGCAGAGCCAAGGGAGGATGGATCCATGCATGATTACCAAATGACAAGAGCTGTGAGGCCTGGCAGAGCAGTCATGAATACAAACTATCCCCTTTGGTACACCACTTTGGAAGATGCTTGAGGTGTTTCGTTTAACTTGTTAAGCACTGAACTCTTGCGGTCCAACGGTCTGTAGGCGTAAACTGTGTTCCAGTGCATCAATGTAAATGTAATTCAAGCAAGCATCTTCAAAAGTCTGATTAAAACCCACTGAGGAAGCATTTATATTCTACGGTTTGCTGCCAACCAGCCAGCCAACAGAGATGGGATAGTGATGACAGTGGAGATGGCGAGGAGTGAACTCGCCCAGACGAGGATCTTTTTGGTAGAAATGTGTGCGTGGGGCCTTGGGGGTTTGTTTACCGTTACCTGCATGGTGGGGAGGGGGCGGGGCAGGGTACCGGCGCACGACCTGCGCTCCTCCTCCAGAGCTCGGCTCAGCATCTCAAACTGCCTCTCCTGCTCCCGCACCGAGGCCAGCAGGGAGGCCGTACTCGCACACTGCTCCATTCACACGCTGAGAGCAGAGCACAGGACAGGATAGGACAGGACAGGATTAACACCAGAGGGCAAGCAAGATTTAACCAGCTATGGGATTTAACCCCAGAACAGACATACAAAGAGATGTAAATCATGAATACCAAACCACCCAAGATCACAGATATAAAGATAGAGTTAGTCCCGGCATCGTGCACATCTGACAGGTATAAACAGACGTGCTAACAAGGCTGATACCAAGAGGTGAAAGAAAGAGTGTGAGCTGACAAAGGGAGGAAAAGTGAGAGAAGATAAATTAAGGGAGAGACGGAGATAACAGATAACTTTACAAGTGATTCTACAAGAACAAGTGTGACTTAGTATGACAAGTGTGAGGGAAACAAGTGAGAAGAGTTGAGATAGACCAGCGAGCAAAGAAAAAGAAGATGAATACAATGGTCTCACGACTTGAATTCATCTAGAAAGTGGTTCAAAGCTTCTTGAAACTTCACAAAGATGAGTTAATTGAATTTATTTTCCTTTTAATATGCAGAAATAAAAATAGTAAGAAAGTGAGAGAAGTGGAAAGAGGGGTAATTACAGTATGCTTTAAGCAACGGCATGTGGCTCTTGTTAGCACTTCATTCCCTATTCCAAGGATGAAGAAAATGTGAAAAGGAGGGAAGGAGGGAGCAAAGAAGGTGCAACAGGAATAAATGTGAAAGAGCACACAGTCTAAAAATTATTCTGGGGCGACAATATCACATCAAAGCAGAGAAAACGGAGAGGACTTCAGTGTATGTGTGTGTGTGTGTGTGTAAGAATGAGATGAAATGCTTATAAAAAATTTATCATTTATCCCCCAACAAAAACATGATGAACACCAGCCAAATCCCATCATACACCAACAAGTACCATAATTCCACAAGGTCGATAAAGAAATTAATTAGTGGGGGGGGGGGGAAACACAGCATCAAGAGTTGGTCAATGACAACACACACAGCATTTTTTGAATTTCAGATTAGGCCGTTAGGCATTTAACCAATGCTCTCAGCCAGAGTGACTAGGAATGAGCAATAGTAGTATAAACAAAGGCTCAGATTAACTAAAGCCTTTAATGTGTGCACAAACTTCTGGCCCATACAAAACTATTGTGTTGCACTAATGACACGTCTTAATGCGGTCTGAACAATGAAAATGTTTTAGTACCCGCTAATGGCTTTAGTTAGGTAGCACAATTATGGTAAAAACAAATGGTGATCCTGATTATTTAATTCCATATTGTGATGATGATTACAATTATCTGTCTCAGATTCAATTATTCAAAATTATTTTACTGCACTTTTGTACTATATCATACTGTATGTATTCAGTTTTTGCTTTATTTCTTCTTGTAGCAGCAACTTATTACTATACTGTACTTCTTACTATATTACTATTATTACCATGCTAGACTATACTTCATCATTTTGGCCACTACAACCCTAAAGTGAACTTTGTAAGCAACTGTTTCAAACCAAAGTCTTCTCCAAATGACAAACAATGACCCACTTTTAGGAAATAAATTACCACTTTCAGATTTGGGGCACATGATTTTCTTCTCTAAAATAATATAATTTCTTTTCTTGCCACTGCATTTTTTCAAAGATAGTCTTTGCAAGGTTCCTCTGCCTGCTTCTCCGTGTTAATTTCCATTAGGCCACATGGGTACACAATGTACATTCATCCAAAGGTTGTGACTGATCACATATAATGTAAGTGCAGATGGTTTTTCAAGGTGAAAGAAAAATAAAACAAACACTTCAACATTATCATTTACATGCTTATCAAATGTGGAAACATGAAACTGTGATACACATTTACTGATGACTCATCATGGTACTAAGGAAATAATTATGAGATGTAACAGCAAAAAATGAAGAATACAACTTTTTTTTCTTTAACAAGGAGACCTACTTTTTTTAGAGGGAAACTCAGCCAAAGTAAGATCATCTAAGCACAAATTACAGCAGCATGATAATCAGTAGCATTACAACCAAAACTAACAAAGCGTCAAAGTCCTTCTCTGACTTGTACAGCAAGGAGGCCGGCGAGTGAGAAACAGAGAATCTGGGGAAGACTACTTCAGACTTGTTTGTCTGCTAACGAGATGACAAATGTGTGGCTCGTCTCCAAACTTGAGCAAAAAACCATTTTCTACTTCAAAGTTCACTGAGTCATGCAGATCAAATCTGCTCTCCACTCACACTGTACTGTTGGCAGCCCTCTCCCCCAAACACATAGAGCTGTCTGAGCGAACAATGAGACCTGTATTACGTCTGAGTGCGCGCGTATGCCAGTGAGAGTGTGCGTGTACATCTGTGAAAGTTTGTGTGTGTATGTGAGAGAGAGAGACAGGCAAAGTGAGAGCGAGAAAGAGAGAAACGCAGGGTGATGCAAGGAGGGGGGGCAGAGACTAAATAGAAGTAGCAAGAGTATGCGGCTGACGTCGGTTTTCTCCTTGAAAACTCCTAACAGAGCAGCAGCAGGTTTTGATGAGGTTAATCCTAGGGCTGCACGATTAATCGACATTCTGTCGAAATCACAGTATGTATAAGTGCAACATACAAATCACAGCAGCTAAAGGTGGAAAGGTTAAATGTGACACTTTTCCATTAGATAAAGTTTTGTGGGGCAACAGAGATAAATAATACTCTCTGGATGTAAAAAAAAAAAAAAAATCATGTCAGTTTAGTGCAGAGCCCAGCTATAATAAAAAAAAATTATGATGTAAAAATGATCACTCCCACTAAAATCAAAAATATTGTCACAATGGCAATATCCGTCAAAATACTTGCAGTATGATTTTTTTTTTTACAATTTCGAGCAGCCCTAGTTAACCTTGGCCTCTTTGTTTCTTCCCATTTCCCTTGAAAACATGCACTCGCAGACAAACAGAGACACTACGAGCTGCGCACATACCACTATTGTCATACATTCCACAGGGAGCTTTAGCATGTCATATCCTGTCTCAGCTGCTGTAAGCTGTCCCGACAGATAGGGAGCCCTTCACTCGTTCATTCTGCTCCTTCTTCTCTCACGCCAGCCCCTTTTTCTTCCTCTCCAGTTGCCTCAGTAGTACAAAAGGGAGACCCATTTAATTTCTCTAAGCCAATCACAAGGGTCGACCACTAACCAGGGAAAGTGCTTCTTTGGTGGATGATGTGCATAAATCGAATGATGGGTTTGAAACAACTTCAAGTGGGGACATCTAACCCCAATGTACATTAAAACTTTAATCTTGACCTTGACATATTTTAAACAAAGTTCAAATTCCAAAACCAACAGAACATTGCCAAAATCCCAACCACACACACACATACACACACACACACAGAGCTTGATTTGGCAGCAAGCCACCAATAGATTTTGGCAGATGTCTGTTGTGCTATTAAGGTTGTCTCATATGACACACAAGCTTAACTCATTCAGTATCTATAGCAGCAGTTCTCAGTCGGTTTTACATTTGGACCAGCATTTCAAAAGCCCTGTTTGAGCCACACCATTCATCAGATAAAACAATATACCCCAGTCTGAGCTGTTCAATGTTTGTAGACCTGTGTCAAAATGAAGGATGAGACAATATCGGACTTTTGATAGTTGATACCAATAACACTGAAATTCTGTGGTTCAATACCATGGCAAAAACAGAAATCCCATTCAACACACATTTCTTTATCTAAAACTTCCTATAAGTATGAACAAAAGACCATACATTTCGTGCATTTCAAGTTTTTAAACACACAGGCTACATTAGAGTAAGGACACAGACTTACAAGCGCAATATAATGCTGTAGCGTTCAAGTAGAAAAAAGCTTCCCAACAAAATGCTAATTTCAAATCAGAGAAATGGTATGAAATGTCCTGCTGTAATAACAAATACAACGGTTTGATTATGTGTGCTCATTTTCATTTACAGTACTGTAAGCATGACTGCAACTTACAGTGTTTCAGATATCTAAACATACAGGCTAGGACTATATTAGAACAACTCTCTCTTTTCAACCCCTTCCCACTCATTGAAAAACATCCCTCTTAAGCTTTCTGAGTATAGAAGAATGTGTTTTATGCTACAGAGAGACATACAACCTATACAACCATGTGAGCCCCACCACTAACATTCTTGTGGTAGCCAGCAGTTGCTAATGAGAGTGTTATAAATGGTTTTAGCCATTCTAAGCCCCGACATTAGCCAACTGTTAGGCCATCAGTAACAACATTAACTGATACGTACTAATGGGATAGCCTTGGCATTACACTGCTAAGCCACTTATTGTCATGAGCCAGCACTCAAACACAAACACTTAAATGGACTATACTGCCCAGTGTCCTTTGAAACCTCCATAAAGTACACACACAAACACACATGCACAGTCTGTATTTAGTGCTCATCACAACCATGAATATTGTGACTATATGTCTATTATCATGTTATCATTGCTACTTCAGCAGCTTACACGGTCACCGGTGGCAGTGTCAGGCTGACATGCATTCTGTTCCAGTGTGCATGCGCGCGCACACACACACACACTATGGTAAAATGCTGCTGTGGCTTGGCCAGTGCTCCGCTGACTCAGCCTCATTTGAATGGTCACACAGAGATTTGGCCTGTCTGTGTGTGTGTGTGTGTGTGTGTGTGTGTGTGTGTGTGTGTGTGTGTGTGTGTGTGTGTGTGTGTGTGTGTGTGTGTATGTGTGTGTTTGTGTGTGTATGTGTGTGTGTGTTTGTGTGTGTGTGTGTGTGTGTGTGTGTGTGTGTGTGTGTGTGTGTGTGTGTGTGTGTGTGTGTGTGTGTGTGTGTGTGTGTGTGTGTGTGTCTGTGTCTGTGTATGTGTGTGTACAGTGTTGAGCTGTCATTACAATATTA
>OMLB01062298.1:0-12440 GCA_900302555.1 Myripristis jacobus
CTTTCTCCTCCTCCTCCTCTTCCCTCTCCCTGCCCTCCCCAGCAGCTTGTGAGAAATGATGACTTGTGTGAATTGGGTGCAGGATGCTGCTTGGCATCATTTACACAGGCCAATAATGAGGATATGATTCCACAATCCTCCTGGGCTATGGAAGGTAGGGAGGAGAAGACTTGGAGAAGAGGAGGGGAGGGAGAAAAGGGAAAGGAGAGTAGAAGAGGAGGAGGAGGAGGAGGAGAAGGTAATGGTGTTTGTATGGAGCTCCTTCCCACCAGAGTCCCCCGGCTCCGTTTGGACCCACCGACCACAGAAAGAGCAGCTGCCCCGGGCCGCAGGAGATGGAGGGAGGGAAAAGAATATAAATGGTGTGGAGTCTGGAGAGCTTTAGCGATTAGACAGTATCCATTTATCTTGACTTTTCTTCATCATTTGTTTCCATGGTATAGTGATTATGAGAGATATAATGTGAGGCACATACAGAGCTGTAACACCCCGGCACCTTTGGCCCCCTTCAGACTTTGTTTTATCATCCGTCTCGGGTCATCCAATCACAAGTGGACAGCGGAGACAGATCACCGTTCTTACGTGGCATAATCACACATCTCCAGTGATGAGCTTTGTGATATTTGCCGCAGACCCTTCAGAACTACCTCTGCCCTTTCTTTTCTCACTTTTATTCCTCTGTGATTATATATAAACTCCTTCCCATCCCTTCTTCTGTGGTTTCACTCGCTTCTCAGTATCTCAGTGTCTTTTCTGATGACCTCACGAAGACCCTCTCACTGCCAAAACAAACTATATTCAAATTGTCGGGGATGCCTCAGTGTGGCCCAATGTAGCTGCACTGGTTTTATCCAAATGTGGCTTGACTGGGTCTAAATGCCTCTCCAAGATGTACAAAACCCCATTCAGGCCTTTACTTAGAGCTATCCATTTGTGATCGCCTGAGATGTATGTTAAAGGTATGCTTTACTAAAACATGTAATTTTCCATTAAAATGTTAAAGATAAGAGAAGACAAGAAGAAGCGAGAAATGTCTATGTTTCTGCAAACTTATTATGTTGAAATTTCAACGTCTCTGAACCATGAATATGTTGCGAATCAACATTTACACTTACAGCCAATGTGGTGGTTAAGGCTACCTGGTTAAGGTTAGGAAAGGGTCACGGTTAATGTTACAAAAGGTTAGCTGATGTTTGCTGATATTCACTAAACTCAAACACAGGTCTCGTTTGACGTGGGATTCAAACCCCAGAGTGCAGAAGCAAAGTCCTGTTGATTGTGTGATCCAACCTGCCTCTCAAAGCTGTGTTTTTCACTCATACCACATCATGAAACTTGAAAATTCATTTCAACGTATCCTCGGTTTGCAGAAATGTAAAATGCCAACATTTTGTCCTGATGACTGGGCTGGATATTTTCACCTTGTCGGACAGCGGGTTGGTCTCACCAGGGTTGCGACCGGTCATGATAATAACATCACTAATAAGGAAATGCTCACTCATTAGTGCTGGAATAAATTATTTGGAATAAAAATTGTAGAAACCGTCAGTTAGTGACTTTCAGGAGCTCAAATCTTGGTGGATGATGAAAATAGCACGCAAGAGTAATACTAAATAATAAAATACCCATTTTTGACTGGGTTTTCCATCCCATTAAATCCAAGTGTGAACAGGGTCTACGTCACTTGTCTTCCCCCTTTCCTTTCTCTCTCTCAATGTTGTAAGACAATGCCTACATGCATTTTTAATATTGTTGGATTCCCTTGGACTGAAGCCTCTAACCTGGCAGGGCTGCTGTGCTCAAAATGTTTAGCTACAGAGGAACTGGAGCCTCTTACCCTCTCAGCGTCAGTGTCGGGCTGCAGCCACTACACAGGAGAACGGAGGCTCGACACCAGATGCAAATCTGCAGCGGTGATGCAGAGGCACAGAGCCTGATCAACCTCAATTGGTGTTTTGGATCTTCTCCAACCGCTTGACTGAAACATTCATGCTTCTTTGTCCACATGTAGGCACCATTTATTTCTACCTTTGCATTAGTCTTGCTCTGATAAGCGGCTGAGAGACGGCGTGCGCACCTATGATGAAGTGAGCCGACAGTAGAAATACTCTAATCACCGCCGCCCACAGGCAGTCAGTCAGTCAGCAAGTCCTGAGCCTCACATAAGCAGCAATAGTGGAATTAATCACCCGGAATAAAGTAAGCTCCGCATTTTCCTTTTTTCCATTGATCAAAATGGCACAAAGAAAACAAGGCGGTGATGATGAAGTACACTGTATTTGACACCTAATAAGTCTGAGGTGTGATAGATGGCCGAGAGAGAGAGGAGAGGGCGGTCACAAAGAGCAACTACCTCCAGCCATGTTGTGTATCCTGCTGAAACTTGTTTCCTGCTGCTCCACTCCAGACAAACGCTCTTTCAGGGTGATATCAGAGAGAAGAACGACGGCACAAGGCTGCGGGAGTCACACACAGCCACCGGATTTAAACAAATAAATGTTCAACATGACAACAGACGTGAAAACAAAGTACCTCCTGTGCTGCTGCTTGTCGTGTCACCTATTGTCCTTTTCTTTTCGTACAACTTGTCTACCCTCTGGCTGCACATGGCAGCTGACTTATGATGCATTTTGTTCCTTCTGATGTTGATGATGTACTCTTGAAAGGCACACCTGTTGTTGTTAGAGATGGAGAGCAGGACTCATGTTGAATTTGATTGTGTAATTAAGTCTTGGAACCTGCAAGATGTTAACTGTGCATGGAAAAATGTAATGCACCATCTCAGCCAGTCTTTCTGACGATCCAAGAAGGCAGGCGATTTGTTAACAGGAAAAGCAAAAAGTCAAAAACTGTACAACAAAGCTAGCAGACAAGAGCAAGTACACGGCAGTCTCCTACCAAGAACAGGAATCGTATTTTGTCTCTTAAAGCTGTGGTTCTGTCTCGATTCTTTTATTGAAAAGCAAAACAAAACAACAACAGGAGCTAAGAAACAAATGTAAACACACAGAGTCCTCTACTGAGACGTGAAGAGGCTAAGTTGGAACAAATTGCACAAGACGAGGACTCCAGTATTTCTCCAAATAGAAACTTGACAACAACGCATTGTTAAAACTGCATAATACATTTTTTTTTTTAAATTTAACACAGAAAATCACTGAAATTGGAGTAAACATAACACAAACACCAGTCTACAGCAGGAATGGGGAACCTTTTTCCTATCAAGAGCCAAATTTTTGAATTCATCTCAATTTGATTAATATTTCAATATTAGCAATAAGAAAGTGAATGTTAAATGACCATGTTTTTACACAATGGCTTCACAATGACTTTAATGTGGCGGCTGGAACTGCTGCTCTTTGACGAGGCATCTGATGTCAGATGATAATGATGATGATGATGATGATGATGATGATGTTTTCCAGGTTTGGGTCAGTCAGTCATGAGCGGAGTTTTTCTGAAGACCTGCTCGCAGCGACAGGTTGGCCCAAACTGAGATGCGAACTTCAGTGCTTTTCTCCACAGAATTGCAGAAATCCTCAGGACGCTGTTTCATCGCCGGCCAGAGAGAAGAACTGGAAATTTATTGCAATTTCCTGAAGTGTCTCCTGAAGTGTTTTTTCATTATTTTGTTGCCAAGACGCACCCAAAACTCTGCAGAAGAGCGTTGACTTTCTTCCAACACATCCTGTTTAGTTCCCAGCTGTTAGATTCACCTTTTTCATCACTGCCAGTGCATCGTCACACACTTGGCTTGCCTTTTACCTCAACAAAAAAATAACTGTTTGTCCATTTCTCTTTTCTTTTCTTGACCGTTGCCATGATGCACACGTGTGGCGACACTCACGTTTACCCTGACACTGATCCCTACAGACATACAGCTGGAAGGACATGTTAGTCGGCTATTTTATGTTATTTTCTTTTATCTCAGAAAGAAAGTAATTGCTGTCCAGGCCATTTTCTTGTTGCTTTTTTATTATTTATTTTGCATGCTTTATTCTCTACTGTATTATTTTGTATGAAGTGCCTTGCAGACTGGATCAAATGTTTCAAGGGCCACATATGGCCTGGAGGACAAAGGCTCTCCCTTGTCTGTGCAAATACCCCACAGGATGTACTACATTTATTTTCGTCTTTTGTGATACACACGTGCACACACACACACACACACACACACTTTCACAGCTTTGCATGAGATTCTCCTCAGCCGCAGCTGCCCTGGCAATAAACCTGAATTAGAAATCACGCTGCATCTCTGCTGATTTCAGCCGTGACTCGCGTTGCTGTAAAGACAGAGAAACTGCGTGTGTGTGTGTGTGTGCGTGTGTGTGTGTGCACGTGTGTGTCTGACAAACAAAGGGTCAGATTGGCAGTGACAGCTCTATAGGCCCTCTCTTCTCGCTTTCACACACACTATCTCTTATCTCTTGCTGTTTCTCTCTCTTGCTTTGTCTCCTCTTTTCTCTCAGAGGTGCAGAGCTTCCCATTCACACACAACCAATTTGTTTGTATTCATAATTTCACTCATACACTGCGTTGTGCATTGTTACACCCCGGTGATTCTTTCAAAGACAATCACGGAGTCTTTTATTCTTAGTGTTTACGAGGCGACCCGTGTTGACATCCAGGCCGAACCGCAGCGCCTTTGGAGAGGAAGCTCTTGTCCCTTCAGCTGACTGACATCATAATTTGCAGGCTGCCCTCTTTTGAAAACCCCACAGTCAGAGTTTTTGTTGTTATATGGGGACCAATTTGTCTACCAGCACTACTGCTGGCCCAAAACTCACAAGTACATTCCTAATAGTCCTGTCATTCTCTCCCTCTTTTTCTGGATGCCGTATCTCAGCAGTTCTCTCTGTCTGCGCTTGTTTTGCTCCACGGGGGCTCATACATCATCGCCATGTCGGGCCGTCGGTCAGCGGTTCAGGTCCACAGCAGCAGCAGCATATCTCCATATTTACGCGGTGGATCGCCATGAATTTTGCTGACAGCCTTCGTGGTGTCTGGAGGATGACACCTGCCAACTTTGGTGACCCCGTGACCTTTCCACTAGTGCCACCAGCAGGTCAAAATTCAAAGAGAGAAGTCAATTCCTGCACACACTTTTTCACCTCTGCATTGATTTAGTTCAGGGAGAATCTTCCTCAAGACACACCAGCTACCAAGTGACACAATGCTTTAGTATAATCCATGATTTCATAACACGCCACGGCTGTGTCAGAGGTGTATGCATGTTTTTTTTTTTCAGCTGAGGGAGTCTTGAGTGACTACGTTGTCTAAAAGCACGGACGCACCTCCAACACAGCGGTGGCATGCATGGATCGCACTTGAGAAAAGGTTTGAAAAAGACTGAGAAAGGTTCTTGTAATCGAAATTAACGATTAACATCTCTTCCCTCTCCCCTGCCTTTCCTGTCTCTTTACGGTCACTGTCAAATAAAGCAAAAATGCCAAAAAAAAAAAATCATAATTCTAAAAAAATCAATGCACAGGTGAAAAAGTGTGTGCAGGAAATGGATCTTTGGGGACTTTTATTGCACAACACAAGAGACAAAACAAATGCATGTGTGTGTTACCCTCTATGCATGCAAAATTTCAGAATTGCAATTTTGGCTCCATGCTCTTTCCTCTTCACCAAAACTCAAAAAAATCTGAGATTAAAGTTGCAAATTTATAAGAAAAACATTAGTTTTTCTTCTCTGGGATTTAGTAAGAAGGAAACTCTGGTGATTTGAGCCCAGAATCACAATCTTCTCCTCAGCATCTGGACTTTGAAGAGACGTCGCCGTGACTTGGGCCGATTCAGAAGAAAACAATATTGTGATTCTGGGCTAAAATCACCCAAAATCATCCTTGTCGCTAAATCCCATTGCAAAGCAGTGTCTGCAGTGTGAGGCTGATCCAACCTCACAGAGTCAACACACGTGGCTCATTTATCAGGAACAAAAAGCGTGACAAGGCAGCACATCCCAAATCATCAAGTCAAGGAGGACAAGAGACTCCCGTTTCACCAGTTTATCAGCTCACATCAGAGCGCAGTGAGTGTTTTTCCACTGTGATGTGAGCCAATGAACTGGCGTGAGTATCTGAAGATGAAAAAATATTTTGATCTCTTCTTGTTTCTTGCACTGCGGCTGCAGGTGAGGAGGGGCTCTCCAACAGCAAGTGCATAGTGTCTGTTACAAGTGTGTATAATATTTTACTGCTTCTCAGCATGTGTGATATATTATCATCATTTTATCAAGTTTTCCATCACTGTTATAAACCCAAACTGGCTTCCATACTTGTGATTTACAGTGTTTCTTAAATTTGCTCTCTGTTAGATGTTTCACTCATTTCCACTCATTTACTGCTTTATTTCACTGTAGATTGTTTACCAGAGTCTCTGTTAGGTAATGCAATATGTAGGTACATATTTTAAGATCAGTGCAGTCTAAATATTTTGGACTAATTTTGCAAAATCTACCTTTAATGTCACTTTCATTTCAGAGACGGCAGCTGGCAGAAGCGTCTTTGCCAGTTTCCGTTTGCATGTTGGCTCACCGGGCTGTAATTAACAGAAGGTGGATCCTCGTGGAACCACAGAGAACATTAGAGGGAAAAAAAAAGTGGAAATGAGACTCTTGAGATTTGGAGGAGGTATCTCGCTTCCTTTTGCTCACAAGCAGAAAATAAAAGTAAGACACACATCATATTGGCACCGCTGTTGCTCCTGAATTTATATTTCATTTTCCCTTTTAAATCTTTGAAAGAAAAATAATAATCTTTAATTATTTTGCAGCAGGGCATCACTGGCCAGAGGAAGAAAATATAGTTTGCTTGTATTTTATACTCTTATGGGCTGCATAAAGCTACTCAGATCTTTATATGTGAAGAGGCGCACTGACTTTCAAAGTGGTGCTGCAAAAATGTAATTATTCTTATTAAGAAGTGTTCCAAGACAAAATATCTCTGTTGTTGGATGGTTGCCTTATTATGGCTCTTTCGCTCAAAAAAATGTCTTAAAAAAAAATAATAAATCAGTTTTGTTATGGTACATGTGTTTTTTGCACAAACACACCGAGTTGCCGGCCAAAGAGGAAAAGTAACCAGCTGGCGGGTCACGCTCTCCCCAGGGGAGATTTTCGAATAAGCCTTTTTTTTTATTATTCGCCATGCATTCATGTATCCTGGCAGCTTGAACCCATTCAAAAATACAAGCCTTAATTAGCGAGTGTTTGATGCCTTTACTAGAAAATCTGTATGGTTTCCTCTCCAGATTAATTATATCACGAGTTGTGGTGGTGAGCGGTGACTTTCTCAGTGCATGTTATCCAAATTAAACATGCAAAATTAATACAGTATCAATAAATTGTAAGATGCACTATCCTTCCTTCCTATCCTTATATTCAATATCATTTCCACCTCTGTACGTCCAGTGGTTCGGTTCCTATGGGTAGCATTTCACATTAGCTTAGCATAAAGACTTGAAGTCAATGGGAGTCGTTAGCCTGACTCCGTCAAAGTGAAAAAATAAACCTCACAGCATCTTCAAAGCTGCCTTTTTTTTGCACAGTGTGTTTGAAATACAAATCTTCGACAACTTGTGCTGTTGTAATGTCTCTGCTGCTGTGTTTTATTTATATATTTATACGCAAATAAAAAGTAAAAAACAGAAACATGCTGTGTGACGTGTTTGGAAGCATTGTATGGTAGCCGTGAGCTGCCAGTTGAGTTTTCCTCCTTTTATTTTTAGTTTTTAGTCAGTAGCCCAGCTTAAAACTCAGATGCATTTCACTTTCGCTCCTGGACAGTTCACAGTTCTTTTGTTCTCGGCAGCGCTGGGTGATTTTGCTTCAACTGGTTAAATTCAACCTGCCGGGGTCTTTCATAAACTCTATTTTCTTCAGTGAACTTCTGACTTACCTTTGTCCCTTTTGACCCCGCTTTCATTTTACTTGCCTTTTCCCTCGACTACTTCTGGGTCTTAATAATCCTGCATTAAAAAAAAAAAACAAAAAATACAGCAAAAACAAGTGAGCCAGCAGCTGGTTTTTATATATGTAGCTTTCAGAATTTAGTACAGCACACGTCACACTGGTTGATGTTCCCAGTCTAAAACTATATAGCGTATTGCCTCTGTTGAATTCAAATGACAAATATCCATCATAGTGACAGACTGCAATCCAGGCAGAAAGATAAAAACCAAGCAAATAAGAAAATTTATCAGGCAACTGCATTAGTGGCTACTGGCTCCGTTCACAAGTAGCTTCTGGGTAGCAGGTGGGTTAATATGGCTCGAATAAATCATATTACATATTACTGCCCGTTGAAATGAGCTGAAACCTTTCGGAAGTCTCACCGAGATCAAAAATATCGTCTGCAAGAGAGCCCGTGAGCATAAAATAATATACATCCAGAGCAGCCGGCAAATTACATAGGTGCCTAATGTGACTTGCTTTCAAGCAAATGATCCAATATTTGTCTTCTTGTCCGAAGCAGCCAGAGGAGGCACTGACCACCGCGCTGTGCACCATATACATGATGAATGGAGGCTGACTAACAGGTAATTATCAGTCTTATTGTTTTGGCTGTGCAACAAGGGCAATGCAGTAAAAAAAAAAAAAAAAAATTGCAGCTGTGACTTTGATTCATATCTCATTTTGCTGGATTACTACTGCAGTGAGGACTCTAGTTAAGCGTGGCCCTGAATTATGATCACGCTGACATTTTAAACAGGATACTGGTGACCAGGGAGGGCGGCTGGTCCCAAAACTGCTGAGAGCATCTCTGAGATCATTTTAGAGGTCAGTGTGATTTGTCACAGGTTGCCACACTTGATATAATTTCCTCTATTTATTCATTCACGCCGTGTATTCCTCTCTATCAGAATCAGATGCAGGATCAAAGGCATTTCTACATGAGCACAAGACGGGAACACGTCCCAAAATGATGCCCTGAAATTGATGTGTTCTCTTTTTGTTGCCATATTTATTCCAGAAATGCACGTTCTCACCGGCTACATTGCTTCCTTGTTTGCTTTGTAGGAAATTGGACATAAAAAGGGATGGAACATTATGTTACTGACAACGGTGCAAACACAGTCAAGGCCCCGCGCGATGATCTAAGGTAATCATGTGCCACGAAACTTTAATCTAACTTGAAAGCGTGTCTTTGATCAAATTGAAGATCAGCCAGCCTTGAAACAGGTCAAGGAGCTGCGTGAGAGGGTTTAAGCACTTGGAGCGCATTTTAAGAGAGCCGGGAACGCTCAATCGTGTGTAAAATTTTACCTTTATTCCTTTCTCTCTCCTGTTTTTGCATTCAGAGCGTGCTGTCAGTTGATATGTCCAACGCTGCCTTGTCCGTAGAATAACTGTCCGACTGTTTCTCTGTCATTAAGCCTGCATAAACAACTCGATGACCTGCGCTGGCAGGAGGTGGAAACAAGGCGGCACAGTAAATTGGCCGTGCTCAAGTCCATTAAAGACGCCCTCTGCAGTGGGACGCTGCAAGAGAGGAACAGTGGCTCTTATATGTCACCACTAAGCAGCTCCTTAAGACATTATAACACCTCGAACCCTTTGATTTGACAAAGAATCAAAAAGGTGTTGGGCTCCTTTGATTAAAATTGCGCCGGTTCTTACGAGTCTTATCCCTTTGACAAAGACTGAAGGCCTGCAATTAACTGAATGCCATGTGAGGCTGACCATACTGCAGCAATAGGGCAAAGGCACCTGTAATCAGCCCTGATTACAATGCTATATAAATTCTGATTTAGTTGAATACATCTGTGAATATGCATTTGGAAAAAAAAATAAAATAAAGTGTTCTCCCATTTTAATGAGGATCAGAGGGTCTCTCTTGCTGCGTGAACCAGAGGTGCTACGTCAATATTGTGTACAACTGTAAGCAGATTTTTATTTTTTTTTTAGCTTTTAAGGACCTCAGTGTTGAAGATGCTTTGATAAAGACTCAAATGATGTGTATATTTTATTTGTTTTGCTATACTAGTAAGTTAGAGAAGAAAGTAATTGCTGATGCAACTTATCCCCGAGTCCACTTTTTTCCAAGTCATATTTTCACAAATCATTCATTTTAGATACAATTTGATGATTTCTAGTGATGCACAAAAGCTTGAAATACGTGCACATATGTTGGTTTTAAGTAATGCCAACGTGCTTTACTTAAAAAGTGGATCAAATCACGCCACTCCCTCACACACGAGACACACCGGCTACTACTTAGAGAGCACAGACTTTCCTTGTGAGAACGTTTTGGGTCAAATCAAAAAATAGTTTACAATCCACAACTGATATTTGCTAGAAAAAAAAACTTCATACTATATAACTTTAAGAAATTAGTTCAAGTCATGATTGTTTTGTTGAAATTGTTTATCTTGTCGTCAAAGAGCTTTTCAAAATTTATAATCGCAGTAAGTTCAAAAGACATCGCAAATACCAAATGTGGAAAATGTTAGTCATTTAATTTGCACACAAAAAAAGCTTTTTATCTGGGCGCTTTACACACAGATTACCTGGAGAAAGACCCTGGAGCACTTTTGTGCAGTCTGAATGTGTGAATGAAAATAAATTTAAAAATTAAAATAAAAAATAAAAGCATAAAACGCTGTGCACTGTGTTTGGTCTGTGATGACCGTCTAGTTCGGAGAGAGGAGCTCAGAATGTGAGAGCAGCATCAGGAGAATACCGGCATGTCGATGGATCTCTGTCTCTCTGTCTCTCTGTAGCCTGTGGGCACAAACACACTGGATCCCTGGATAATCAATTAACAAGTAGCCTGTTTGTTTCCTGCATTTAACTAGCGGACTTATCCTCTTGTTCAACACGCAGTCGTGTTGTACGCACGATCAGGCTGGGTGCAGCAGAGAGAGATTTAGGGGATTTGGGGGATTTTTGGGACTCGGTCATCTCAATTTTGTTCTCCAACTGGTTTGGTTCAAGAGTTTTGGGTCCAAGGTGCAAACTAAGACACTGACCTGCATTTTGACCAGTTTTTGCAGTGGAGCCGTTGCATCATTGATGTTGGACAAACACTACAGAGGTAAATAATCTGGTGACCCGCCAGCACACAGCCCGACCCCTCAGACCTGCTGGAATAATTAACCGAATTAATCTGAGCCTGATAGGGTTCAGATTGAGAATTATAAAGGGTTAGGGTTAGGGTTAGGGTTAGGGTCTACATTTTTCTAAATTGTTGTTGTTTTTTATGTCATATTTTTATTTGTAGAAGTGTGCGCAGGTGTGAGGGAAAGTTGGCAAAAACATTTTGAACTAGACCACAAAGTTTTCTTGATAGTCTCACTTGGCTCCCACATGAGAGCTACTATCTTCTGGTTCCAGCTGAGAGCCAACTTTTTTCCGTTCGGGCACCAGTTTATATTTGGTGGAAATGCAAAGAACGGTTCAAACTTTGGTGCGCAAGCAAGAACGGAGACATTCACCCAGAGCTGAATCGAACTGGACTTGTTTGAGAATTCCTCTTGATTCTTCAAGAATCTACAAACAAGCCCAGTTGCCCTCGAGTCAGCTCTGTGTGGAAAGCCACAACCCGGAGGACTGAGAACCTCCGCCGACATCAAAAGGGGCATCAGTGTTCACGGCTGGCTCCATGTTACCATGGTGACATGATGCTGCCGCTCTGCCTCACACGCCGGAGGAACAAACTGACCTGATCGTTTACTCATCCTTCAGTTTAGATCTGTATTTAACCTGGTGCAGGAGCCAAAGCCACTCAGAAAAGGAACACAACTGGTGGACGTGTGGTGGAATAAAAATCAAAATATCCAGAAAAAAAAACAAAAACAAAACAGTACAGTTCCTTGTCAAATCTACGTGAGTACAACAACATCGACAAGGTAATTCAGACTTTGTTCAGAAACATCAAAGTGGCTGAAAGGTTTACAAATTTGATCATAAACATAAACACATTCATCAATGACTGTATTTCAGGAATGCCTGCAAAATCCCAGACATGTAAATTTATAAATATATCTCAGAAATTATTCTATTCTCTTTTGGTTGAGGGGTGGGATGCTGATGGTGGAGGGGCTTGGGTATCTTGTGATTTTTTCCTTTTTTCTTTTTCTCCGTGGGCATGAGCGATGGGTCTGTCTGCGGCTCAGTTTTTTGAGGAGACAGTGGAAAAAACCCAGGGCAGTGCTGGAGACTAATACAGGAAATGGAACAGAAAGTGGTGAAACATAAAAACATAACAAGGGACCCCGGTTTCATTTCAAGGTCCAAATGAAAGCCACAGGATATTACTTCAAAGGCAGGCAGGGGATGAGTCTGTTCCCTCCCTGTCATTCAGTTCCTGGCGAGGGAGCAACTTTTGAGAAATTTACCTCCCTTCTCGCGTTTTAGCTGAACCTGCTAACTCATCCAAGGAAGCAGCTCCTTGATTTATACAGAATTTCTTAAGAGACGCTGCCGTGCTCTG
>OMLB01062299.1:12848-27655 GCA_900302555.1 Myripristis jacobus
GTATCCAATGGGCATAGTGAAATGATAACTTGTACAACTATGAATTAAAACAATTGGTTATAAGGATATTTATGTTAAAAGTGAAGAAAAACTTACAACGTAACTAGGCATTTTTCTTTTTTCCATGTGCTTTAATGTCCAGTATTGGTGATTTTACTTATAATTCACATCCTGTGGAAGCTTTCAAGAGATTTCTTTTGATACCAATAAGGATTAAATTCATCAGTACCATGTGGTCCTGTGAAATTAGTAAAAACAGAGGCGCCACGTGAAGGCTCAGTATTGCTAACCCTTCTTTTTAGTTTTTAGTTTTTAGTTTGTTTTGTTTTTTGTTTTGTTTTCTTTGTTTTTTTGTTTTTTTGGTCATGTTCTTATCATTTTTTGTTGTTTTTTAATTTCTTTTTTCTTTGAACCACACCAGATTTACAGGTAGTTGTCACACTCTTCCACCCATAACGGTTGATTATGTGGATTCTCACAATTTCCAACTTGACATGGTCCACAAGCAGGCATGCATGGTAAACCATATCCTCTGCAACTACACCATTGTGTTCGGTAGGCAGTTGTGCAGTTACAGTGGACCATCTGCAGGAGGCTTTCTGGGGCAGCAGTTTTATTTGTCATGACTGGCACAAACAGATTGTCCTCCAATTTCCATCCCCAATCCACCGGATTCATGTCCCTCTCTTTTCCAAGCTGCACCATGATCTGGTAATAAACTCTTTGGCAATGATATTTTGTCAAGGACTCTGTAGGAGGGAGATGTTCTGGGGTAACAAAAGACTTGGCAGATACGATTTTCTTGCTAAGAAGATTGTAGCGCAAAGCTGCATGTGAATCGGTATTCTTGCCACCAAACATGACTGCCATCACCATGCTCCCAAGGTCCTCTATGACATTTGTAAGTTATTTTACCATTTATAATATTATGTCATCGTAACAAACGTTACTTACGTGTAACGTTATTACAGCAGGAATTGGTACTCTCTCTCATTGACTCTTGCTGGGCTTTTTTTCTTTTTCTTTTGAAAGGTTTCCCAGTGATACAGGCTTGAGGAGGCAATGAGAAGTTGCTATAAGACGGGAGGGTTTTGTTGCGACTGAGTCGTCAAAGCTCTGGGGTGAGAACTTCAAGCCTGAAGATTTTGACAGGACGGGTCAGACTGTCAGGCTTAAGTGATGTCCTCTGTGTATGTGCGTGTGTGTGTGAGTGAGAGAGAGAAAGAGAGAGAAATAAATTCAAATGAATAATCAAACTTGTTTCTTTATTAAATTATAGAATTAATTCATTTATACATTTATCTATATGTTATACCATATGTCTTTATTATAATACAAAGTCTTTTTGCATGAAAGTACGTATTTTTAATGTGTGACAACATCCTGTATCATAACTGAATCTTTGCTATTTGTAGCAAACCAAACCGTGGGAAAATCGGGTAAAAATTCGGGGAGTTATGGATTATTGTAGTTGGGGATACACCTTCCGCGGTAGAAATCAATGTACTGGGGGCGCATTAGGGACCCATCCAAGATGGTGGCCGCGCTGATACGTCAGCTCCAATAGGCAGTGGCAGCATATGAGGCGTCTACGTATATTATGTCTATGTCCACCACTACATTTCGCGGTGGATTGTGGATTGTGGACTATATAGTGAACATTAATAATCACTAAACATTCACTGTGCACTATGCACTATATAGTGATTAGGGAGTGATTTCGGACACAGCCATAGTATGTTATTAAGGTCACCTAATACTACAAAATCAGTTGAAAAACCCTTGGTTGTAATTTTTTTAGGGTTAGGTGCTTTTTTTTCATAAATGCAGCCGCCTACAGAGGGTTAACGCCAGGTCGCTACGCTGTCATTCACCCGATGAGCTTCAGCTGAGTGGTCAGTGCGAAACTACAGAGTTGTCACTAGTAACAGAGTACCAGTAACATGGCACAGAGGAAGATTTCAGTCTTTTTTTCACCAAAGGTGGTTGACAGCCAAAGAGGTAATGTGAATAGAAGGGATTCTGTTAAATTGTATTGTATTATTTCGAAATGAGTGTTAGAGGGGAAATCAGCTAGCCCTGGTTCAAGACTGTACGTTTGTCTTGTTATGTTAACTTACCATTGTTACTAGCTAGCCTGTCTCTTCTGAACTGCAATATTACATGGAAGAAGCAATGTATTTGTAGCAAACTTTACAGTGTCGTTAGCCGAGCATCTGTTGGTGTATGCAAGTGTGTAATGTGTGAGAATTGTGTTTTTCCTGAAATAATTTAGCTTGGACTTCTCAGATGATAATCAAGCTACTACTACTACTGCTGCTAGTGGTGGTGCTGCTGCCCCCAACCAGACCAGCCTCCTGGAGGGTGCAAGAGGTAGCTGGCTAGCTTGTTGATTCTTACATAGAGTTAGTGGCTAATCTATTCCAGGATTATCTGTACGTTAATAGCAATAGGTTTACAATGTTGACTATGCATTTACATTCATAAGTAGGCTATAAAACATTATGTTTACATTTCATTTTCAGGCATGATAGCAGATATGGATGTGGTCAGGGATCCTGCAGCTGACCAAAGGGAGGAAAGTGACAGAGCAGGTACCTGTAGGCTATGTGAAGAGTGTCTCTATACAGTATTTAGCAGATTCCAGTAACCTACCATAAATTCTCAAATTAACGCCTTGAAATTTTAGTGTGGTTTATAGTGGAGCATACATAGGACTCGGTCCCTAATAAAAGAAGTAATGTGAGCTAGTTGTCTCACTTGTATTTATTTTAGTCTGAAATAACATGAATGAAACTTGAGATGTCAGGGGATAAGCAGGTAGGTACAGCAGTGGGGTAGCTATTTGAAGCTATAATAAAAAGGCCTATTTTGTTTATTTAAAGCATTATGAAAAAACATGCATGCGCAGTAATGGCTTATGAAAAAATGTACACATTAACTTTTCTCTCTGGACTAAGCCCCGGATGTTTCAGAATCCTAGAATCGCCCCTGGTTGGGCTTAAGGTTACACGCTCAAATCTTGGGAGATTTTGGCAAAAGGTGCCTCCGGTAAATCTAATCTAGCACCAACCCTTGTGACTGCAGAGTAATGAGTTTTTACTTTCTGCTCCATAAGACGACAAGTAGAACTACAGTACTTTTTTTTTTTTTTTTTTAAGAGTAAACAAGAGGCCAAGCTACAGACAACAAACAACTGGGCTCATCAAAGACTTGTTAGGTTGCTAGAATAAAACACATAACACAATTTTGATATGTTTACACAGATAATACAAAAAAAAAAATTGTATTTTCTTGCAACCGTATACCTGTTGTCATGAGATATACTCAGAGCCGTAAAACTGACACAGAGCATCTGCTTTGTGGAGTTTATTGAATGTTGGGCTTTCTTGTATTATGTTGCACGATTCATATATTTGCATCACACTGTTGTGAAATACATGAATGCAATAACATTATATTAAAAATGATGTGTGATACTGGTACTCCTATAATGATACACTGAATTATTTATAACGAGTAGATTCCATATTACATGGCGATGCGCTCTGACCATTACAAACAAACAAACATATGTCTTTAAAACCTTTTTGTAAAAATGGTGTAACCTACAAAACATGACTTCCTCATCAGATAAAAGCGCATGCCAAAGGAAGTACATCAAGTGTCAACATGGAAAACTAATACCAGTGGCAGTAGTAAATGTTGTTTGTTTTTGTTTTACTCTTAAAGGAATGGGATGGAACTGTCATTGTTCATGCGGAGCCGACAGGTTAATAAAACGGCACACAGCATGTCTTTGATTTGGCCTTTTCACTCAGAACAGCCGACAAAGATGGAGTGACTGAGATAATGGCAACATTGCCATGACTACTGCAATGGTTGGACAGTCTCCCTGTCTTAAAATCATGTCAGCGAAAAACTTTTTTTTTTTTTTTGAGTTCATTAGTAATACATGAGTTGATCGTCATACAGAATTCCATTCACTGAATTTTACATTAATGGCACATTTTGAGATGCCTGATTTGATCAGCACATTCAATATATGTAGGTTGTGTGTGTGTAAGTACATTTACACACACACACACACAGAGAGAGAGAGAGAGAGACAGAGAGACAGAGAGAGAGACTGCAGGTTCAAGAAGTGAGCCAGAGGAGTTTTTCAATATCCCTACTGTAATCACAAGAAGCACACAACAGCTCAGAGGATACAGCATTTTGTCCCATAAAGGACAATTCTGGCGTGATTTGAGTTCTCATTTTTGACATTTTCTATCCATATTTTCAAATCAGTTTTGCCATACCTCTCAGGCTCATTCACAACCATTCAGCTGCAGAAAGCTTAGAGAACAATTCTGGAGAGCTCTAACTTGGTAGGTGAAGGTAATCCATCACTGTGAATAAGTGGCCGCCAGTGGAGTTTTGTGTTGCACCAGGAGAGTAATACAAGAACTTTTACAGTTTGAAAGAAGTCCAGTCCCTGTTTCATATTAATGCAAACATTCAAGAACACTGTTGGAGCCCACACAGAGTGGGGGTATCTTACTTACTTAGTGTATTTTCCTCTCCAAAATTAAAACTTTCCAGCAGTAGCTAAAGGTCGCCTGTGGTTATACTAGAACCTGCCTCCTGCCAGTCACAAGCCATTCAAGCCAACATACAAACCAAAGCAAGATGCTTCTGCCAGTTTTAGTCGGCAAAAATAAACAGAAAATACAGCCAGATTTTTTTTTTAACTGGTGCCCTCTGCTTTACTGGGTACCCCATAATATTTAAACAGTGGCTTTTAATATTCAACCATGTGAAAAAACAACTAAGACCAGGGGAAAATAGCAAATTATCTCTTAATGTGGTACAAGCCCTGTAACGGAATGCAAAAAAATGGGCAAAATTCAAATCATCCTGGAATTGTTCTTTAACATCATATGATTAAGCCAGAATGCAGCCCATGCACCACCAGTTAATATTTAATGGCAGCAAGAATTATGGCAAGGCTTCCACATTGTGAATTAAAGATTGACTATAGCTATCTTTTATTTGTAATAGTTAATTATAGTTCCTTTTGATATTAGCCACAACTTACATTAATCCATTGCAGAATGATGCAGCCCCAAACCTCTGTGCGCCACTAAAATGAGCTTGAATGCTACCATGACAGCAAAGATTCTGCAATGCATGTATCTTTCTTTACAGCAGTTATTTCTAAACCAGCGCAATCCCTTTTGGCAATATATGGTACATGAGTGTACATTGAAATATGCTGCTGCTTGATAGAGAAAGCAAGCCACCAACATATCTCACTTGTACCAGTGCCTGGTGAAGCTAAATGTATTTCAGGCTCCAGTACAATGCACTCCCTAGGAGAGTGCCAAGCACAACATGTGTGGTTTATTCACAGCATTTTTTCTGTATTTGATTTCTACCATGTCATACTGCAGTCCCACTCAATGCCTTCTTCCACATCCACAAAAGAAGCCGTTCAACCCGAGCTTTTCTAAGCTGACAAAGGTTGTGTATGGCATTCATTGTTTTTCAGACAATTCAAGCAATTACCAGGTGCAGGTAACACACATTGTTAACAGAAAACAACACTATCACATGTACCATAGAAAGCAGGTGGGTGTGGTGGTTAGTTTGGGGGGTTAGGGTGGCTGCCATCCATGTCTTTTTCCATGTGGGTGGTGAAATTGAGGCCTGGTGCTGGGGTGAGAGGAGCGGGTGTGTTGCTTTGAAGCGGAGCAGGATAGCTGTCAGAGTCAGTCATGGATGGGATGCTCCTATCCACTGCCTATTAGAGAGCTGTTTATCAATGTGGCTGCCAATCAGGCCAACTCCTGGTTTGCCCATTCTAATCTGGACTTCATAACTGCTACATATGGTGCAAGTTCAGTTCATTATATGTGGCATGTGCTCCTCCACCCCACTCCTAATAAGATTTCAGTGAAGCAGCAGGTGAACTGTGACTGCCACGAGATTGCCATGCTCTTGTTCATCCAGATGGGCACAGGTGTGTGTGTGTGTGTGTGTGTGTGTGTGTGTGTGTGTGCGTCAGTGAGGCAGAGAAAGGGCGATAGAATGACACACACAAAGACAGACAGAGAACTACCTATTAATACTATAGTAGTAATAGGTAGTGAAGTATTCATGTTGTCAAGAGTTGATTTCAGTGTAGTTTCTCAACACACAGCAGCCTTACTTGATCTGTAACTCTGAAACCCTGTTTCAGTCTTACGCTGCAAATGTTTGCCAGATTCCCTTTTAGGTGGTGATTACAAATATCCCTCTAATTAGCCATCATGAATTATAGACAACAAATTAAGTGTTGGGATTTCTCCCATTGTATTGCGCATGTTTTTATCCATGTGCATTTCTTGCAAATGAATCTGTCACTGTGTGCTACATAACACCCATGGAGGGTGTAATTACATCTGGGATTTCTTCAGTTTCCACTTCTTTTGTTCTGCACCAGTTTGCTGAGCGTAGGCCTACAAATGTAATCTCAATAGGTATTTGGACCAATCTTGCAGTGGTTAATAATTCAACTTAAGGCTGGAGGCTTGCATTGGGTTGTACCACGCGGCAGTCTTGTTAAACATTCATGTTCTCAGCTGCGACTCGCCTCTTGAAGGCATTTGACCGCCAGAGCGATAACTCAGAAGGTAAAGGCTTCTCACTGGCATTAATATCAATTTGATGTCTGTGGTGTCAGATCTGCCCCTGCTCAACAACGGGGCCGAGCTACTAAGAGCCTCCACTGCTCCTCTCTGTGTGAAAGACACTGCGTTTGTGTGTGTACATTGTTCATAGAGAATGTCATGAGTTTGTGCCTGTGGGAAACACAGGCTTCATATATCTATATTTATATCTATAGCTATACAGATATAGAGATATAGAGATATAGATAAAGCCATCATTATAGATAGACACTCAGTGGTACACATAGATACATTTGTAAAATCTAATACAATCCAATACAACTGTTCTGTACAGTACAAAACTGTCCTGCCATAAAGTATTATTTTGTTAGTTGTTTTTTTTGTTTTTTGAAATGCTGCCGTAGAGGTGGTAATTCAGTTATACATTCATATTACATGCAACCATATAATTAAATCTGCATGTTCTAAACAATGTATTATGTCCTGTGCATTTTTTTGGTCTCTGTAAAAGAAGTGCCATGTAGGAAAAGTCCTGAGGACATCTGCCACATGACAGTAAATCTGAATCTGTATGAAGGAACATGAATAGGGAATGGAAAGGTGTAACGTTCATTAAAATGATGCTGTTGTTGTTGACTACAGTGGAGGAACGGCAGGGTGGCAGCAGGGGCCCCGCCTCACTGAGACAAATCTAGCCTGTGGAGTCACAAGTAATTGCTGCTGTACATGTCTTCATGGAGGAGTGTTTGTCAAATGTTTGTCTCTTTTGGTTAGGTTGCTCAGTGCCTCAGAGACATTCGATAATTTGTTTTGGCTTTTGGTTGGAAGAAATTCTGTTCATATATTAAAGTGCTTGTATCATAACAATAGATGCCAACTGAGGAGTTTCATTTAGACAGTTTTCCCTCAAACTGTTAAAAGATATGGTGCAACATTGCTGAACTGTGTGTCTCCTCCACCGCAATCCAAAAATGTGCTCATCAATCATGCTCACAGTACAACAACACAAATTAGTTCTTTTTGGGTGGCAGTGATTTATGAGAATGGCAACTGGATATGCAAGACTAAATTGTTTTTCTGCACTTTCATAATTCATTTAATTCTCCAAACAACCATTTTCTGGCAGGTCAATGTTGTGCTCAGGGTATGAATTTTTTTGACTAGTAGTTGAGGTAATTTGTGGACTCACTGACTGAGGAACTGAGCCTGTGGCTACCGCTAACAACTGGTAGGTGATGCAAGTATTTTGACACAATTTTTTTTCTCTTTTAAGGTAAATATTGAAAACAGAAGGTACATCTATCAATAACAAATAACAAATGGGTACAGCCAGTATGGAAAAGGCAGATGTAAAAGATATGTTGTGGGTCAGGGTTACCTTGTTACATTCCTCCATCCATTTAAACCATGATGGAGGGCTGAGGGGGGATGCAGCAATCTTGTATTTGCAGCAGAAAGAACGGTGCATAGACAAGCAATTATAGGCCAGTAATGCAACTATGACGATATATACTGTAAAAGCCACTCCAGTGCACATCCACACTGTCTAGAAATACTGACTACATATTCTCAGGCCAGAGCCAGGGCAAGCAGGATTTGTGTTTTGGTAACACAAAAACATTTATACAGGAGAGATTAACTGCCATTATTCTGTATTCAGGTTCACAGTTAATTTTATCCATGATGGTTTTGATCAAGGTTTACAGACTGAATCCATGGAATTAGAAAACTGCTATCAATAATGAAAATGCCATTAATAATGGTGATGATGATAATGGTGATGGTGATAACAACAAGAACAACAATAATAATTTAATTCCTAAAAATAGGCTCTTGTTTCTGTCTTACAAATTTACAAGTTTAATTCAACATTATACAAAAATTATATATGGATTACATGCAAATGTAAATGAATGGTGAACTAGTATAAGCATCCTTGCATTGAAAATATGATAATTTAAGTATTCCTCATCCTTTCATCTCAAATTGATATTCCCTACTTGCTGTATCATTATAGCAAGTAAGAGCGATAACAGCAAATGCCATGCATGAACAAGCATCAGGCGTACAGCACAAACAGTGAATTTTATTAATTTACCCCCTGTTATTTTCCAAAAATGGCCCTAACACATCCCTCATCTAAGCTATAACTTCATGAAAGTATAATGCTATACATGTCTCAAATGTAATGTTATGCATATGTTTCTACTAGATGCTTGTTTATAATCAAAGTTTCCTTATGCTGTCACAGATTTAGGGCAACAACAGCATAATTTCTAGTAAAATCCAAGAGAGTGCATGTTCAGTGCTCTGGTACTCAGTCAGGTATGGACAGAGCAATTTGATGGAAATGACTAGAAGCTTGCATTTTAACACCAAGGCTGTCAAAGTTAGATAAGTAAACACATGAGACTTCATGCAGGAAACAGGGCATAAGGAGAGAGATCCATCACAGAGATGACACCCTAGGATTCTCTTTAAGCTTTCTTGTCGTTGCATACATAAATTAGCCCAAGCCAAACTTGGATCAGTCAATTATGCTTGAGGCGCTGATTAGTGTTTGAACACAAACGTTTGGGAGTGGGGATTATGACTGTCAGACTGGGGAAGACCTCGACCTTCACCTCTACAAGAAGAAAGTCTTGACTTTAGAGGGGGGAGATTCTTGTGGTTCTTGTGGAATTAAAACTGTTTAATGGGCTGAGCAGGGATGAGAAAACACTCTACTGCAGGTTGTAGTCATAGTGTGATAATATCAGCGATGCCACAAGGATCAAGGAATTAAGTCCATTCATTTGAAAAATGATTTAAAAGTAAAATCTGGCAGATTTGCCAGATTTGAATATACAGTATAATGTATATCTTTTGTTTAACAATGGATTAAACACCACTGCACCAGCCCATGAGATTTTATGATTGATCACTACTTATGTCTACTTCCTTGGCTTTAGTGGGAAAAAAAACTGTTTTAAGCAGAGACTGGTGATTTATATTATGCTTCTGGTGCCAGTTTAATGTAGTATTTTTTGTTACCCTGTGGCTAGCTAACCACGAACAAATGCAATAGCGTCACAGAGTAATTAAAGCCTGACCTCTTAAAATAAAAGAATCTAATTTTGCAGAAAGTACCACTGATTATTATTACTAGTGAAAAAAAAAATCGACTACTGACTTGTGCATGCCTGGTGTTTTTTTTACAACATACAGCTAGGGGCCAGATGCGGTCTGGTGACCAATGAAATTTGGCTTGCGACATGATAATGACTAATTAATTTAAATTATCAAGGAGCGCTTCTATATTTTTACTTACTGGAAAAAATAGCGCCCCCCTGCATCTTCAGGCATTAATGGTGGACTACAGGTGATGCTCCTTTGTTCCAGCTGTATTTTGATTGGTCAGGTGACATTCAAACGGATGAGCTCCATTGTGATGTTCTGTTGTACTGCTTATTGTGCAGCAACTAGGGCAGGGAAAATCACTCAAATCATTTTTAGGCGGAGTCTTTTCCATGTGAATCCCAATCAACAGAGTATCCACTGGAAGCGGCCGTGGTAAATAGTGATGTTCATGAAGCTACGCCTGCAGACATCATTTACATCAAACATCAGATTCATTTTGCAAGCACCAATGAGGGTGACAGACCATTAAGTGTTTCAGTAGCATGCACCTAGTATAAGAGCGATTCATTCATTCATTAACTTAGCATGCAGTTCACGATCATACTCAAACAGTAAATTTTGAGAAATCATTTTAGAACATTGTCATTATAGGTTTGAATGTATATTGGTATCTGTATGTATATTGGTATTTTTCTGTGTTTGTTTAAAGATTAATGATGAAACGTAGGCTGCTTTTGTGACGTCTTGCTCAGCATCCTAGGTCATGTTTTTTCTGCGTGTATTATTTCATTCATTTATGGCTTTATTTTTGTCATACTCACCTTCTGTTTCATTTCAGATAACTTGACTTCATGCCCCTGTGTGTGTTCCCACCACTGCGATTGTGCAGCCCCTATTAGTTTCACCTGTGCCTCATTAGTCTGTCTATATAGTCTCTGTGTTTTCCCCACCTCAGTGCTAGTTCGTCTTTGTCCCTTGAGTCAAGAGTACCTGTGTGTATCAGACCTCTGCATGTTTGCCCTGGGCTTTGTCTTTGCCTTCTCCCTGTCGGACCTGTTGCCTGATTACTTGCCTGTTACTTCTGGCACTAGTTTCTGCCAGTAAAGACTGAGCTGGATGTCTTTATCCTGTGTTTGAGCTGTGCTATTGAGTCCCTGCCTGTTCACCGTCAGTCATCACAGCTTTGTGGCCCTCCGAATCATCTCTCAAACTTCTAATGGCCTCCATGGCAAATTAGTTGAGCAGCTCTGCACTACATGGTCACAGAGTTCCTCCCTCAGAAGCCAGAGCCAGTAATAGACACAGTTTTGAGACTTCCCACCAGCCAGTGACTTCTCTTATACCAACACGCAGTGGAAAGTTTCTAATTGAGCCTTCTTCATTGTAAGCTTAACCTGCAGAGTCCAGCGTCCACCACCTTGATCTGCACTTTCTCTGCATATTCCAAAGTATGAGCTGCAACTGACAGCATGCGCTCTCCCTGATTCTCTGTGTCCCTAATATTAATGTTGCTAGGAGCACTCTGCTAGTTTTGCAGCTGGTGCCAAAACAATATTCATGCCTGAAGAGTGCATGATTTAGTTTGAAAAACTTCATTCATTCTTTGAATTCCATTCTGCATTGCTGTCCAAACTGCCACCTGTATTTCAGACTCACTCAAACTGCCAAAGAAAATGTATTACAGGGCTAATAACATGCTACGCTCATTGGTCGGACATGCATAACATTGAATAATATAAAGCTGTTGATTGGTAAGGGAGAATATCCTCTGTTGAGGTGATCTATTACCTGTGCTGGATAATCAGAGGCCATCAAGTAGAAAATGAAACCCATTACACTGATATGATGCGACTAATGGAGTACAGCAGGGTTTCTCTCCTCTCAGTTTCTCTGCATCAGACTACACCTTACCTCTTGCTTTTGGGGTCGCTGTGGAGGTGTCTTGACTTTTTAAAAAGAAAATAGTTTTATTAAAAAAAAAACAAAAAAAACAGGTTTTAAAATGTTCATAGCTCTAGAGACATACCCCCCCTGCCTCTTTGGATCAGCCTCCACTGCAGCCAGTGGTATCCTTGCTAATGCTTTTATTTGTTATGCTGGTTGCGGTCTTCTAGTACTTGTGTGTGAGTCCAGCTTACAATATGCCTGTGCTAGTTTACTTTCTTTTCTGCATGCTGCTAGTCTCCGTCTCCATCTTTTCTCATTGTAGTCCAAATTTCTCGCCAAAATTCCTATTGAATCTTGTTCTGAATTAGTTTAGATAAATAACAAATGAAATAAAACAGATTAGTATGCATCCTGTATTATTACACTGAAAATACTATAATATGTATCAGTGATGGCTCGGCAATGATATGATTAACTGAGCAGCAGATGTGATATTGAGAGGTGCTTACACAGCCTCTGCATGGTGTCGTTTTTGCCATTTGGTGAATGTGGGCAGTGTAAATTTCACGCGCTCTCATTTTTCATTCTTGCTGTATGGAATGGGATATACATGTGGAGGCACTTTACATAATGATTTTCTTTGTATCATTCAAGCAGTGGCTGTCCATGCATAAATATAAAACAGCCAGTCTCTGTAGCAGATGTTGCGATTAGACAAAAGCATTCACCAGTACAGCACACTGTCATATTATCTCTCCTTTCTCTCTCACTCACACACATGTACTCACACACACTCTCTCTCTCTCTCCATGTCATCTCTACTCTAACTCTTCTCCTACTCTTACTGTTTTCCCCTCTCTTACAGTCTGACTTGCTTAACATCATTTTTCTATCTCTCTTAATCTATCTGTTCTTCAATCTTCTTGCTCATTCACCCTCACCCACTCACTGATGCAAGGAAAGGTAACTCTGAATTGACAGCTGAAGTGTATATTCTTCATTTCATTAGCATCTATTAATTCAAGCATTGCACAAACCCGACCAAGATCTCTCCCACAGTATGCAAACAAGGGGTTTATATAATTAACTTTCAAAGACATTGTTGAACATAGGCTATATTATAGAGGAGAAGGGAGCCAAGCGTGTTTCGCCCCAGCTCCAGGGATTAAGGTAATGACACAGAAAGACAGGGGTAGACGGATGGCCTCTAAAAAGTCTCCTCCAATTTCATACAGTAATGAAATTGAATTATAAACCACTCCTAATCTCTTTCACAAAAGGTTGGAATAGGTTCCCTCAGCTGGAGGTGTGCCAGACACGTCCCCTCTACCCTTCTTATAGGACCAAGACATGGCTATGGTCATCCTGGTCCAATCTCTTGCAGTTTTTTGTCCCTCCCTTAAAGCTAATGAGCCATACCTGGTGTAAGGTAGATACAGACCGGATGTGGTACCACAACATCATATAGACAGAAATGGTAGCCATTTACTCACCTCTGGTATCTGATAACAGCACTTAAATGCCCCCAAAAAAGTCTACTCCCTGGACATTGATGTGTGCTTTCTGCTTGTGAGAAAGTGTTGATGAAGTTCATTTCTGAGACAAAACAGTTCAGTCATTACAGACTCATTCAACACAAAAATGTTGTGCTCCTGTACCAGGCCTGGACACAAGACATAGTGACTGACTTGGCAAGGGAGCTTTTCTGATGAGGCACACCGATAGATCCACTTTTAATTTGGAGCCATTTTTCAATTGAATGCCACCACAGACACTGCTGTCTTTCCAGAAATAATACAAAGTAAGTAACACACAACACAACAGAGTCCAATAGAGTTTTCAGCAGTGATAGAACCATTCACAACTGCAGCACCACTGTCGTGTGGACAGCGCCCTACACACACACACACACACACGTGCAACGTCAGTGTACAAAGATAAAACACACAAACCTCAGGGTCAAGCTCAGAATTTGCTTTCCAGGTCTAGAAAACCTGGCACCATTAAAAAGCTCTAACACAATCAACAATCCGAAACAATAAGCTGTATGATCTTGAAATCAAGCAATCAGTGGGAGTTAATAATATAATAATGTTAACAGCATACAACCACCCAGGCCAAAAGAGCCTATTTAAGAACCACATAAAGGCCTGGGGAAAGAGCATGAGTAAAAACATGTCTGAGAGCATGTGCGGAGGTTGTCTGGGGGCATGTGGTTGTCTGGGTCTGGGCGACAGTGGTTGTCAGTTAGTGGACGACAGTGCCAGCTCGGAGAACTTGTTTTCAGCCACATCAAAAGATGAGTTTACTGTATTTTTACTATATTGATGTTAATTGTGAATGCTAATTCTACGCCAAATTATATATTTAAAAAAAAAATTAATTAAAACAACCCTTACTAAAGTTACCCTTTGTACATACACCATGATAGTTTATCATTGCATGGACAGCATGGATATTTCTCTTAGCAACAGGTATTAGGGTCACACTCACTTCACACAATTCCTTCTCCCCGAACAATACTAACCATTGAACTCACATACTTGATGCCACATTTTGTAAAAGGCACAGTATATACTCTACCTTCCATATGAATCTACAGGGGGACGAATGTCAAGCTGCATGATTCTCTAAATTTAGTTCAAGGCCATGCCAGTCAAGGAGGTGAGCTCATAACTGTCACAGCCTGTGAGGGAGTGAAGAGAGAGAGGTGGAAAGAGACAGGAGAGCACACACAGGCTGGATGCCGGCTGCATTATTCTGTATGGAGGAGCCCCTCAGCATGTTTAAACTCATTCAGTGAGACAGCTGTGGGCATCTCGAGTCTGCCTCTGTCTATGGTTCTCCTAGGCTCCCTAAGCCAGCCACATTCATCATCCTCCAACAGCCCTGCTCTAATTGGGCTGTATCCCCACCTGCTGTCACTCACCACCTCCTCCACATCGAGCCGGAAGAGATACAGATGTACCTGGTCCGGCACAGCCCTGTCGCCGCATACCAGTCTCCACATTTGAATTGCATATGTGGGCAGCTGAGCCCCACCAGCAAAGCTAAGCTGATCCCAGGCAGTGCTCTCTCTCTCTCTCTCTCTCTCTCTCTCCTCTCTCTCTCTCTCTCTCTCTCTCCCCCCCCCCCCCCACCCCC
>OMLB01062299.1:27709-59001 GCA_900302555.1 Myripristis jacobus
GGGTACCTCTGTCCCCCAGGAGACAGGGACATTAAACATTCCTCTTCTTTGGCTACCATGTCTCTCAAAGTTTTGTGAAGCCTGGTTTCATAATAGTCCTTGTCTTATTTGAGCGGAGCCTGCCACTTCAGATATGAATTGCAGATACCCTTTAGTCACCAGGCAGAGCCAGAAGACATCTAATGAGCCTTTGAGATTTCCCTGTTAAACCTACCATAAAATGCTCGGTGTGCATGGAGATGGGCTTTCAATCTGTCGGAAAGAAATTCCATGGTTTCAAGTTTCAGCATAATGGACAAGACACCAACCAAAAGTCTCATTTGCTCAATTTGATTTTATTAATAAATAAAGGATTAACCACTTTTGTTCGACGGAAGATTAGGTTAAGATTTTGAGGGCTTGGCACTTTGTATAGTTGGGCTAACCAGAGGGAGATTTGCATTTGCTCATTCTGCTCCTTTGCTTGATTCTGCATTCTGTATGCTTTAGCTTCCTTGTCAAACATTGCCAATATCCTTGTCCATCCCCATTAGTGTCTGACAGAGGCAAGGGTGGTGAATTTCATATTAGTGCAGCAGATACAGTCCATTGTGAGTGACAGCGCCTGACACCAAGTGTTTGCGCTTGTTGCAGACATTTTTAAATAATAATAACACAACAATAATAATAATAATCATCATGTTGTATAATTTCCAATGGACTCAAATTCTTTTGACATGAAAAATAAAAGTTTACCCAAACTCACTTTTGTTTTCAGTGAGTTAAAAATTTAAGACACAGGCTCCAGGTTTGCACTAGCATAGTTAAAGCTTAAGTTCAAGTATATTTAAAGCCTAATATCACAGTGATATTGGATATTGAGATACACAGCTTAGTCATTCACTGAGTATGCACTAATCAAGAAAAATGCTGAGGTACACCAGAACATGTAGCTTTTTCAGGTAAATAGTACAATAGAGATGGACAGGGTTTGAAAGAACTGCACAGCTGAAGGAAAGAGACAAAGAAAACATATATACATTTCTATGTAACTGAATACCCACTTTGTCATATTACCATACACTGGTTCTTGATACTGACATTGGTCCATAACGCTAGAGACAAGGCCCATAACGTTAGAGACGAGGAAGTTTAAAATGTCAATTTTTATTCTTCAGCCTTCATAAATATGAATAGTTGGCTGCTTCCTGGAGACAACATTATGGTTTAAGTGATCTAACCATAATGAGGCGTCAGCTGTACAGACAAAACACAGGATGTTGACTTTGATTTAAAAAAAAAAAAAAAAAGTAGGGAGCAGTCGTTTCAAGTTGCTTTGTATTGACGCACAGCAATCTGCAGGCAGCGAGCACAGGATCGCACATTGAATTGCCTGGCCGGACGAGACCTTAACTCTCATGTTTAGACTCTCAGATGATGGCACGCTAAAAAATCACAGGCTTAGAGCAGACCGGAGCACATTCCACCCACACAGGCCCTCCTGCATGAAGCCAGAATTAAGGTTTGTATGATGATCAAACAGCCTAAGAATAATTCCCTTGTACCCATTTACATCATTTGCATATCATTCATTTAGCCTTCACTCAGAGCTGCCTGTGTGTGACAGACAGAGAGGGAGAGACAGAAAGAGGGTACATGGTACAGTCCTCCAACTATTTTTGTGTTGATATTTGACATTGTCCATTAATTTATATTGAACAGAGAGCAGACCTCAGTCAAGTAATGTTAGCAAACATTTTTAAAGGTTTGTTTTTGCCTGCTTAGGTGTGATGATGCAGATACCTTGAGTTATACAGTCAGCTCATACATACTTTTATACCAGCTCTCCCCTTCTGTAACACAGATAAGTCATTTTAAAAGATAACAATGCAGAGATAAACTAATGTTCATTGTGATCAGCAACTCATATGTGTGTTCTATTAAATATCCATATCTACAAAAGTGGACTGACTTCGGTATAATTGGACTTTGAAAAGAAGTGGCGCATTGTTACTTTCAACCTTGTCAGTCAGTATGAAAGAAACACACAGGTGCGTTAAAAGTAACACAATAGTATAAACTTGAATTGTTTATATTATTGGCTATTTTTATTCTGACAATGTTCTTGTTAATATGTAATTGCATACATACTATGTCCGTCATCTTAATAAAAAAATAGATTAAATTTAATTTGCTGAAAACTCTGATACTGATGTTTCTGCAAGAGACGTCAAAAAATGCCTTCTCATAAACTCCAGGGTCAGCCAGACCTCTCCCTGTTCTCAACCTGACTCTTATTCTCTTGGTGCAAAATGACATTCATGTCTTAATATATGCTGTTGAACACTGTGTGACCAAATTAGTGGCAGGGGAGAAGAAACGAGTTGTTACTGTAGAGGGCTGAAAGAAACACCTGTTACTGCCATCCTGACAGTGACTCCTGACAGTTTAACGTGGCTTGCTCCTATACGGAAACACGCTGAAATGGTAAACTTCAGGACATGTTAAAGGGCTAAATAACCTGTCTGTAGCAGATACACTGTGCTTTACTTATTTAATATAATAACGGTTGTTTTGGTAGCTTTAATGATTCCCTGGCTCAGTGTTGGTGTGAGTAAATTATGTAACTGTGTGAGATGCAAGTAATGATGTAATATAAAATTTATTAAATGGGTAGAGCTCTACTGTCACTGTGAAACTGGACCCTAGAAGAAACTCTTCTATTTGAAGTGTTCACTCTGAGTGCTGGTGTTGCATGTGCTGAGATATGCTAATGAGGACATGCTTTGATTGGGCCACGCATGTCCGTGGCTCTTCCTGACAAAGGTGCGCAAGGCTGCATCCGCCAGCCTCATTACTGAAAAGCCCTGTCCAATTATGAAATAGTAATTGATCGTCTGTTTTGTGTGTCTTTGCCCTCTCTTGTCTCCAAAGTATGCTCGAGGTCAATTTAAAATGCATCAAAGCTATAACATGGTCAAATCCCCATTGGCAGTTGCTGGCCTTCCTTGGCTCTTTGTTAAGCTCATACAAGCACCTGCTTACTAAATGGTGTTCTTGCTTTCATATCCCCATCTTAAAACATGCATTCTAATACTCTGGAGATTTTAAGCCAGAGCTATGAAGGGCTCTTCTGTTTGACTGCTAGTAGCACAGACAGGATGGAACATTACACTTATGTCTCTGTAAATAAAGCCTCAGTACAACCTGGCTTTGTCTTTACTAGGAATGGGGTGTTGTCGAGTCCTCAGTGAAAAAAAACTTCTCATCCGTTTAATTCTTGCAGATAATGCATAGTGAAGAAAGGAAGTGGAGCTAATTAGTGAAGTGAAATATGATCATGGTGTAAGCAATTAGTGGCTAGGAGTCAATTTTAAGTGCTTTAGTGTGTCTGTTCTTACATGTGTGAATGTGAGAGTGTGTGTGTGTGTGTGTGTGTGTGTGTGTGTGCATATGTGCACGTGGGTGGAGGGGACACTAGAATAATCTTTCTTGATTTTGCGTCGTACTCCGAACAACTACGTCCCTTTTCCACCAGTCTACTGTTTCACAGTAAGAGAAATTCATTGCTATTTTCTTTCAAGTAAGAAACCTGCATTCTCCAGTGTAAATAAAGAAATAAACACCGAAGGGTGCCTGTGACAGCCAGAGACAACCATGAGGTTGTCGAAACAATACAGGCACAAACACACCAATGCCTTCAGATCTCCATATTTAGGTATGTGTTTATGACACAAGGATCAGCAGTGTACATAAACGCAGGAGGCACTGGCTTTCAACAGACTCACAGAGCCTCGGCTGCCTTATTGACAGAGACTAAGTTCAACTGATTCTTGAGTCAATCTGCAGCAGAGGTCTAATTCATCTCTCAATTAGATCTCTCCCACAGTCTGCCATGATTTGTATGCCAAGCAAGACGGTTCCGTTGCTGCCCCATTATGAATAGAGACACTGCCTTGTGTGGTCTCATTATTAAATAAGTAAGGGGATGGAGGAGGCAGACAGACGTTTTTAAGCCCTGTCGGAGAAGACGCCATCCCCATTAGAAGCTGAGCATTAACAACGGCAAGAAACGACACAAACGAGAGGAGGAGAAAGGGAGGGGGGTGGGATGGGCAGAGGAAAAGAGGGAATGAGCTAGCCAAGAAAGAAGGAGCAGTAATTATGGTAATATTGCCACCTTGTTTATATAGCCTGTATTGCATGAGGTCTGGCTGCAAAAATAGCTCCATCAAAGACCCGGCAAGGATGCAGTCAGTTCACCTTGTTAAGTGCTTACCTGGCATTGCTCGTGTTTTCTACAGCTTATTTTGCTATGTTTTTCAATTGGGATTATCATAATACAGTGCCACATTTAACAAATGCATGATAAATGGAAGTTAAATATCATCACTGGACTTCCTGACAGGCTCGGCAATGGCAGCACTGAATGCACTAAATGCAATATGAATTGTTCCTTTATGGATGCCATTCATTACAAAGACGAAAGCTCTTGGTAATTATCAATTTTGTTTAAGCACATCTGAGAGTTTTGCGTGGCACACTAATGGACGCCACCAGTGAAGCCAGTCATTCAGGATTGTGTCAACGAGTCATTAAGTCGCCTTTGAGGGAAGTCAGCAATCTGATCCATCATGATAATAATGAGACGAAGATGAACTCATCAATTTCACTCCCCCAAGCTTTGCACATGGCTGATGGCTAACAGCTACTGTCTCTCTTCCGCTGTGGTTCATTCTGCTTCTCATTGTCTCTCTTCCTCTTTGTGCCTTGTTTCTTCTTTCCAAACTATCGTTTTCAGCCTCTCCATTGTCTTCTTTTTTAGCAGCCTTTTCCAGGGCTTCTTTAATAAGGTTCAGCGTATTCATTCAAACCACTTGGTTTTCTGCAATCATATCCATTTCTTGCTTCTCTTTACTCGCTCACTTGCAGAGCAAACAGTGCTTGTGTGTTCAAGTGGACACATCGCCAGCCATTGTGGCACCAAGGCTTATGCTCTCTGAAGCAACACACAGGCCTTTTGTCTGCTCCGCTAGCTCATTGTCTGTCTCACCTTCGCCTGTCTCAGGCATCCTCCTGATTTCTCTAGGTCCTTGCTGGCTTGCTCGCTATCCAAAGTTTCTACTAAATCTACAGCTACAATGATGATTTCACTTTCTTTAGTGATGTTTCTTAATGCCATCTCACAAATGTTTTTGATGAAATGATTTAGAGTCAATTTGATGAAGAAATATAGCATTTATTGTAAGACAATTACCACTGGGCCAGTTTTTCTCCGAGATACATCTAGGAATAGGAATGAAGGCACCACACTAGAAAAAATGAGTGGTTTGACATGGTAAATTTGTTTTTCTGTACTCATCTATACCTTTAGGGATTTCCTGAATCTAAAATAAAACAAAATCACTTTGCTTCGAGGTGAAATTGCGTATGGTAGAGAGTTTCTCGGTGTTAACAATCTAAAAGCTAAAAGGCTGTCTTTATACGCTATTCTTCATTGGATGTATAAGAATATTGTATCCACCTGTGACCTCAGGCAGCTCCCGCAATTTCCATTTCCTCAATCTGCAGTTCATCATGAAGCAGGCTGATCATAACTAGGATTTAATGATTCATGAATGGAGAAACTAATGGAGTACTTTACACGTTGTAATCGAATGAGGCCATTATGGTGAGACTAGCTGGTTACTGGGGACACTGATCAAAGAGGGACTATGCTGTGAGGGATGTGATTCATGAGATGCATCAAATGTGGAGAGACGGCACAGATTGACATCAAGCTCTGGACCCTAGTCTACATTAGCATGTCTTTGAAAGAGAGGGAGCAGACTGCTACACATTTACTCCCTGGACCTGTGGTCATAAAACTGACGAGGAGTCTAACAGCAGAAGCCTCTTCAACTTCCCAGCATCATTTCAAAAGTAAAAAACAAAACAAAAAATAAAACAAAAAAAAAACAGTGAGTGAGTTCTGATCATAATACTGATTATAATGAAGAGGCATAAAGAAAAGACAGATTTTCTATACTATAACAAATATCTCATAATGCCTGAAAATCCCACTCTTTGTCTGCACCAGGTTTTTGAAATATAGTTTCAAAATAATGTATTGTTAATCTGAAACCTCTGTATACACTGCCTGCTGTCTGAACCAAACTATTAAAAATATATATATCCATATATAGTCCTATCATCTCTGTCATTGTACAACTTAGAAAACCTGGCAGTACATGTTTGAATAGTGCACCTTATCTCATACATGCTGTCTTTCAGCAACTGATAGTGACAGAACAGACAAATGATGTATAAGCTGCATTTTTGTTTGACTTGGACGAAAATGCTCATACTGTACTTATAGCCTACTTGTCCTCTAGACACAAACTTTTGGGTAACACTTTACAGTAACAGTACATCAGTTAACGTTAGTTAATGCCATAATAAACATTAAGTAACAGGTAATAAACATTAAGTAACAGTTAACTAACCGTTAACTAATGTGTCTCAGAATCATTTACTAATGCTGTTCATGCTAAGGTATTAATTTATGTTATTTAAGGGTTATTGTAGATATTAACATTAGTAAATGCCATAATAATCATTAACTAACAGTTAATTACCCATTACGGCATTAACTAACGTTAACTAACGTTAATTGTTGTACTGTTATTGTAAAGTGTTACCAACTTTTGAATAAATGTATTTCTCACTCATACAAATGAACAAGCAAATGAAGTCTGCAAATGGTAAAAATGTGTTGATCTGGGAAAAAGGCTGGAAAACAGAGCTGCATCTTGCTCTGTGTTTGGTTGCACAGCGCAGGTGCTTACGCATCGATGTGGAGTTAACACATCTGCCCATCTACACCCACATGTCTAGATCATATTAGCCTGAAAATCTACCTGTGGCGCAGATCGCCATAACAGACAGACACTCTCCTGCTGTGATTAAAACAAGCAAAAGCACATAGGTAGGATATAAAAAGATCAACTTGTACTCGGAGATCCTTGAGCTCAAGGTGCAGAACCTGTTCTGTCAAAGTGTGCACGATTCTTTCATTTCACAGCTGACAGATGTAACAGTTACTGAATATGTCAGCTCTTGTCCTGTGCATCTTCCTCACCGGCTCATGTTTAAGTTCACAACAGCTGATTTGTGCTTTCAGTATTCAGCCATATTAAAATGTATCTTATTATCCCACAGTAGTCCTTTGTGAATTCTCTTGGCATTTTATCGATTCTCTCAATTCCCCAAGCTTATGTTTGATTCAGTGTATCAACATAGCAGCGCTCTACAGATAATGAATGATTAACAGCCACACATTTTTCCAACTTTCTTTTGCATGAATTTCATACCTCCCTCATATGCTCATGTTCGAGACACACACACATGCACTGACGTGTGCTTTGCTGCATACATACAGACACACTCACAGCCACACACACACACACACATATATATTCACCCTTGCTTTTTCTGTCTCCCACTCCGCTACCTCTCTTAGGTTTGCAGCCACTTCTTGGGTGCCAGCACTTGTTGGAAAGAAGGAAGTGTTGACAATTGTCTTCTCCTGCCTTGTCACCAAACAACTTTGTCACACTTCACTGCCAGCTTAATTCTCAGACGTCCCTGTCAAGAATTGACATTTAATTTTCACACCTCTCCTCGCTGCTATTCTTTCTTTCATGAATTTTATTTTCGAGCACACCCCCAGTGCATTGGCTGTCTAGCAATATCGATATCTCTGACAGTATGGGAGTCTTTAACTCATATGAACACTCCCACTGTCTTTGTCTTCCTTCCACTTGATGATGTATCATGACAAAAGGTAAGTCATCTTTAAGAAACAATGTCACCTCTACCCTTATATAGCTAAAAATACCGAGAGTATATGTAGCTATACAGTGCATGCACACATATATATTTATTTATATACAGATTTGCATGCGTGTGTGTTTATGTCTGTCAGTGTGCACTTGCAGACATGCGTGCATGAGTGTGTCGCATTTGTCTGAAGTGTAGTGCCAGCTCCACTGTTCCTTTCTTAGCCTAATAAATTAAAATGCTGCTCCACTTCTTAGTTTTCATAAGATTAGAGAGAGTGCATGTCCTAGTCTGCCCTTTATCCTTCCCATTACATATAAAATGAGAGCTAAACTTCCTAAGGGTTTCCATTTTAGCCAAAATCAATAGCCAAGGGTTTATTGGCTGAAATGACTTTTGTCCTTAGGGTTTTGGTTCAGTATTCTGAAAGAGCCATGGTTTGACAGTACAGTCCACATAAGCAGAAAATGGAGCTGACAATTTTAATAAGTACTGTTGTGCTTGTCTACCTCGACTCCATTTCCTCTCCACAAGTTTCTGGCTGTTATGACAGGTCCTTTTCATGGTCTAAGTAGGTAACTGGAGGGAGCCGATCCAAATGGTTGAAACAGCTCCCTGGTTCATTATCAAGAGGCCTTGAATTTGAGATTATAGGTGATTACACTCATCCATCCCCTTTTGTGAAAAAAAGAGAAATCTGTTTAATCCCCCTCTCTGGTGCAGCTTCTGAGGGTGTCCAGGGACGGCTGGCTGGTTGGCATCCATCACAGGCCTAAAAAAAAACACAGAACATACGGAACCAGGAGGAGCCCTGGCCCTGGCTCGCAGGGAAGAAGGCCAGTTGGCCAGCGAACAAGAGGTGCTGGGTCTGATCGGGCAGAGGGAGACGCCACTTGGCCGCAGATCACAGCGGTCAGTGGGGACATTGCTGGCCCGCCGGCGTGCATGGGGAGCTCTCATGGAAAATGGGGGGAGCTGGGAGCTCAGTGTTGACCTTAGACTTTGAGTTACAGTTACAATGCACCAGCACTTTCCTTCCACCCACTTCCACACAGACAGCCTTGACTGACGGCTCTCAGCTCTCTACGTTTGCTCCATGTTTGCTGCCCTACTTACTGAGAGAATTTCCATGCCAACTTGCTGATCCCATATGAGGGTCACTCTTAGTTAACTTGAAGCCTGGTATTTAAAGCTTTTTCTTAAAATGTAAAAAAATAAAAAAAAAAATAGTTCAAAAGAAGTGTGACACAAAATGTCCACAACATTGCAAGTGCTGTCAGAAAGAATCCGACCACATAACCGGTCTTTGATTGGGCTTTTTTCTTTTTCTTTCTTTTTTTTTTTTTGTTTTTTGGAACCAATCCTCTGAATCCATGTGTTGTGTTTGTGCAATGGGGGCCTGGTGAGTAGACGCCGTTTAAAGTTTGAATTGATAGACCATATTGATCACCTAGAGAGTTTTGTTCCCATTAGATGCTGCCAGTTAGGTCAAGTTCACCAGGAACCCCTCTCTTCAGAATAATTCCCTTTCAACGTGGTTTTGAGCAATTCTCAAGGCATTTTATATGCTGTGAGACAGAAACAACAAGGTTTTTTTCTGATCTCAGTCAATTTGGCACTTATTCCTTCCTTCCCTGTTTGTGATTTCATAGATGTCTGGGAGGGATGGAAATCATCAGCATCTGAACAAACAGTCGAGAATAGTAAAAAAAAAAAAAAAAAAATTACAAGCTTTGCATCATCCCAAGTATGGGATTTTGATGTGTTTTTGTATTGTAATTTTAAAAGGAGATGTCATGGTGCAGGATTTGAGATCAGTCAAGATTTTTATAGTCTCAGACTGGCCTCAAACCTGAATTTGTTTTGACTAGCTTTTGTCTTGCGATAGGCCACTGCTGTGAATTTGTGATTTACTGTTCCATAACATGATAACTTAGTACATATTGTATAGTCAGTTACATACTGTTGTCTGCAATAATCCTGCATGTGTTATGTTGCATTTGCATTGTGGATAATGGATGTTTGTTGATTCCAGTGGGAGAGCAACACCAAATTCGATAAGTGCCATATACCACACTGCAGACAGAGCTTGGCAATAAAAGTTCTTCAAGCTTTCCTCTCTAATATGGAGAACAAAACAAACTAAATGGTGCAATATCTGACAAAATGGATGCTTGCATGGATGTTTGTGGACCAGCTCTTCTTGTCTTATCCTCTAATAAAGAGAAAGCTGTGAAAAGGCAACAGCTCTCTTCATCTAAATGTTCATTCTTGAGTACAGTAAGAAGAAAATATACAGCCAAATTTTGGCTGGGCAGAGCTATTCCAATTTCCACAAAATACAGCCTATTAGTTGCTTTGTATTGAAATGAAATACTGAAAAGGCACAGTCTTACAATATTGTTTGACAAATCAGTTTTTATGTTTTCAGTCAGCAATCAAAATTCATCTTCGCCAAAATCACCTTCGCAATGGTTTGTACCTCTTCAGCAAACAATTCATGTTTCTCATTTAATTTTTTAACGGCAATCACTGTCAAAATTAGTTTTCTTCTGCTCTCGGTCACCCTACAGACAGACAGCTGTACATCTCCACCATCTCAGTGGTGTTATTGATGAAATTGCTAAGTAGATGCATGGCATCATTTTGATTAATGGGTGGTATAGTCGCTGGGTAACAAATATTTGTGGTCCATCCCTCAGATGCCAAGAGATGTAGAGACAGACGTGCAGTCTCTTAGCCAAGATGTGTTCCCCAGAATTACTTACAGATAACGAGGAGACTTAATGATCCTCACTGATCTCCCTCGTTTAAGACACAGATTAACATGCCGTTTGTCCTCGCTTAATTGTCTCATTATCCTGACACGATGGCAGATGATCAAGAAATAAAGGTGACCGACAAAAGTCCCTTTGTCTCTCACGGTCTCAAAAACAACTTCTTTCCCCTCCTTCCCTCTCTCCCCTCACTCCTCTCCCCACCTGTCAGTACTACACAGAATGAAAGTCAGGTAAGGACTCTTACTGCAGGGTGTCACAAACACAGAACAAGCTAGGGCCAGACCACATTGCTGGGAGGAGGAACAGCCCTCTGACCAAAAACGGTGCTCATGATTCATTCATTACGTTGTTAACATTTTCCAGAGTGTCAACAGCTTGTCTTTGAAGTGATAATCTCAACATTGAGGGTGTCCTTGAATTTCTTCTCTCCATTAAAATGGTTAATGGAAAAGGATTTCTATAATTCAGTGAGGAGGAGTTCCCCAGGCCTCCTGTTAGTTAAACCATGTCTAATAAATCTTTGGGGAAAAGACAAGAAGTATGGGAAAATCCTAGAAAGCTTAGGGCATTTTTCTCTCCCCATGCGTTTTATATATCACATTGTCTGTGATATAATGATTGCCTTATATGCTGCAGCAAATAAAACTATATACAGTTCTGTAGCCTAATATTATCCTTTTGAAGTACAGATATAAGGAATTTAACTTTAAACCTAATATGCTTTGTGTACAACGAATGGGAGCTACATATGGCATCCGTATCATAGCACTGAGGCACTTAATGGAACATTTCACAACAAAACAAAAATAATAAACTTAATGTAGAATGTCTTGAAGTGTTTGAGTCATTGTTGTAGCCATGGGCATGTGCTTTTTCAAAAAGTTAAGCTCTCCTTGATCAAACTAATGACAGGTTTATTTTTAGCTGAACTAGAGGGCATGCATTTGCTTTTTAAACCTGTAGACAAGAGCACCTCTGTCAAGCCAAAGGAAAAAAAAAACAACAAAAAAAAAAGCAACCTATGCATAATCAGGTTATGACCAGAACCAAAAGTTGTCTTGCCCAACTCAAGATCACAACAACCTTATATTACAGCAGTCCCGTGATGTTTGGAAATGAGGTCCAAAGATCACTAGTGCCAAGAACAGTATCAATACAAGAAAGAGATATTACAGCTACGGTCCACTGAGATGATAAACATGTTTAACCAACATAAAAATAGAATGAAATGCTTGCGTTATGTTTCCACAACAAGTCAATATTACCATGAATAGCTGGACAAAATATTTTAGTGGAGTTAAAACAAGATGCATTTAATACAAACATTAGTTTCATCTTAAAATCCCCCATGATCAAAAGGATCCCTTTTAAATCCAGCACAAATTTCTCAAACCTCTTATTCTCCACCCTAAAATGCTGGTATAATACACTGAGTATCAGCTACTATTCAATGTACAGCTAAAAGCAGGGAAGAACAGTTATGATTCCCCAAAGTATGTATAATCCAAGTTTGTGTTAAGCTTATCTTCTACAGTAAAACATTAATAGAGGGACTTTAAACACAGGCATATGCTAATGGATTTATATTATTCTCACTTATGCCTGTGGGAAGCCTTATCAATAGAATACATGTACGTAAGATGCTCAAGTCTGCTTCCTGTAGGAAAATGGTAAACCTTGCCATCTTTTGTATGACAAACTAGGAAATGATCAAATTAAGTTACTGACATAGCTTTTAATCATTCGCGTATACTAGAGTGAAACAGCTCATAGATGGCTCTGTGGATTTCAGTTTTTAGATGCTGATATGAATAAGAAACTGTCTTGTGTGAAATACCTTTTCATCACATTACCTATAACGGATGTACTTCACAGGTAAGACGGTTATCTTTAACATCCCCAGTTTTCTCAGATATGCTCCCAAAAGTATATGGCATATGCTTAGTTTTACTGAAGGTGGATGTTGATTCAGAGAGGAAGATAAGCTCTACTCTTCATAACTGGGCCATTTGGTCCCTTGTGACCCAGCCCCTCTGCCTTTGGCAAACACATCATTTTATTTGTGACCCCAGCCAACAGCCAAACAGCCAGCCTATAAGCCGTCAGTAATGAAAAGCACTAATTTCAGGCTAGGGAGCACAAATGGAGAGGCCCATTTGCTATTCATCTGGTGAGCTAGGGTCTTCGTTTACACTGCCTGTCAGCCCCAGTCGTCCATTCATTGCAGTCACACCACTTCTTTTTACCATTACATCCTCATGTTGTTTGACGAGGAAGCCCCTCAGGGTTGATCTTCACTTAAAAGGATGGTAAACCCAGTTAGAAATGGAGATTTTCTTATTTAGTATTATTCCTGAGTACCAGGTTCATCATCCACCAAGACTTGAGAATTTGAAAGTCAACAATTGCAATAAAATTAGTGGCTGCATTTTATAGTAATACAGTGACACATTCCAGTAGCGCTGGCATTCCCCTGGAATAATGTTATTGTTGTGACCGTGGTAAGACCAATCAACTGTGGTGAAAATATCCAGCTTGTTGGAATAGGGGTTTTACTGGCACTGCAACAATATCTTAGCAAATGCTTTCACAGCCAACGTGCCTGTAGTGCTCACTTGCTAAAAACATCCTCTTTGGAGGTTTGTAGTCGAGTTGATGTGAGAAAGTCCACGTCTGACACCATCACCAGTAAAGGATCCATTAGACTGAAGAGCTTTGGTAGCCCTCACCTCCTCTGATTTAATGTAAAATGAGTTAACACTTGCTGTTACTACAATATTTGTTGGAACCAGTGTAAAATAACAGGTGAAGTTGAGGAGTCAGTCAAACGGGGGCGGGAGGAATAAAATTAGAGCTCATGTCCTGATTGACTCTTACATGTGAAAGTGATCATCAGGCATGACAGGCCTTTCTATGCACAGAAATGACTTCAGATTATTACAGTGTCATGTGTTTTACACTCAATGATTACAATTTTAAAAATCTATATTTTAGCTTATATTCCCTTTAAATATTTAAATAACTAATGCAATACAGGCTACTGCTGAATTTGACTATTGTCCATAGTATGTAATGCTTCTGTAGTACTCATACCCAAAATCAGAGGCGTCATACAAATTCAAACTGGTGGGGCACATGTCCCTCCAGATTTTTGGTATCTGGATTTTGTACATATTTATTTGATGTTATATTCTATTTTATTTCTTCCACTGGCACAATGTAAACACTAACACCTGCCAAGAGCATGAAGTCACAGTCATGAGAGCCGTGTGTATAGTTAGCTGGTGAAGTGGTTGGTATAGCATCAGTCCCAACTTCCAACGTGTGAAAATGAAATGCCATTTGTTAGAGACAGTGTTAGTGACACTTTGTAAGACAGTTGGCTTGAATCAGCAGTTAAAGTTAGTCTCAGTGTCTTGTTTTAGCCTTCTGGCTATCTGGCAAGGCATCACCTGTAGTAACATTAGTGTGATCCCACTTAGCTGTGACTTGACTTTCAACTGATCTGCTGAATCTTAAAGTCTTTGAATATATACGTACTTGTCAGATTGCAAGAAATCACATTGTTTTCCTGCCCAAAATGTCCCTCACATGTGATAATTTATGAAGATTTATTAAATCACAGAAGATGTTGTTTAACTGAAACAGCCAGTTTATATCCTCTACATTTTTAGTCCATGTCTGATGATTTAAAAAAAAAAAAAGATACAATTCTCCTGCTCAGCAGTCACACATTTTTAAAGGTATTATGCACCCACAGGAGACATTGCATGTAATAAAGTGTGTATCCTCAATAGGGTGCATTTGCGGAGGCTAGACATGCCAACAGGGCTTCACAGCCCACGTCTAGGTGATTCCAGCAGTTGTTTCCATAAGCCCAGAGAGAGAGCGTGTCGAGTAGGATGCCTTCTGCTGTCACAGGCTCCTCAAGGTGTTTATTAAAAAATGTTAATTCCATCAACATAACACACACATTGAGACTTGGCCCTTGTGACAAGGATCTGGCAGTACCCAACTGTTTCCACTTGTGGGATGATCTGGTGTGTAAGGGTTTTCACACCTGCACAGTAGGAGGTGTTAGTGGGCTACATACTTCATGGAGATCCCTGAGGCCCCCAGTGATTTATTTTAGATGTCTTAGTAACCCACAAAGTGTTGGAAATATTGATTAAGCCTTCTGAATTAAAGGAGAACAACTTGAATATTCCCCTTGACACAAGTGGACGTATACCCACTCCATACACACAAACAGACTGTCTCTCTTCCACACACACTGACCAAAATAGCTTCAAGAATAGAGTATGGGCCTGAAAGTAAGCTTTTTGGAAGCCAGAAATCTCTGCCTCTGGCAAAGTAATTGTGGAGCCATTTGGTATTGATCAACAACCTTATCAAACAAGTGCAGCTATATTATGGTGCTTTGTGGGTGTGAGCAGCAGATCCAGAGCTCGCTCCGTTGGTCAGATGGTCCACAAAAATTTGGTGACCGTTTGCCCCACCCCTACACTTTAGCCATGCTGGCTTAAACACTGGTGGGAGGAATCATTGCACTCACCAGAGAGTGTCTTTGTCATTGGTGTGGGTTAGCCCGAGCGCTATAATTTAGCCACTTCCCCTTTCAGAACATATCAACCATTTGTGGCAGACTCCTGTGGGAAGCATCATTGGACTCAACATAGGTTCCTTGTTAAGTGAGGTGGGTCGGTCCATCAGTTCATTGGTCCACAAGAATCCATCTGTTCATTGGTCCAGAAAGCTGTGCCCACCCTATAGCAACCACCACCTTCTATCTGTGAGGCTGAAATTAGCTATTGGAGTCCCCGGTGTTTGTGAGTATGTGTGTGCTTGTGAATGCATGCATGTATATACGTGGTCATAGCTATTTCAAAATTTGTGCTTGTTTGTGCTCTGGAACAGTTAAAGTCTTGCTTAACTGTTCCAGACTGTTCACTCCTGTTTGTCACAAATGCTTATACACATTTTCTAAAAGTTTAGCTTGCCTCTGTTTCTCCTTCTCTCCTAAGACAATTTTAAAAACAAGTACAGAAAATACAAAACATTGTCATTTCAAATGTGAATGTTGCATCCAAAAGATACACACACTAGAGTTTTTGATTGGGCCTGAAAATTTGGACCCGATCCAAAAATTTTCAGAGAGCAAAACTGTCAGACCAGACAGCATATCAGAGAAAAAAAATCCTTGCCGTATTTTTTAAGACACATTGATAGGTTATCAATTGAATGCGTAGCAAACACCTACAAACCAAGTCCAACACAGCCCAATCAAAAATATTGAGATTCATGTCCAAACTGGCATTTTTTTTCCACTTCTCCCTCCCACTGCTGCAATGAGTGGCAGCTCGACACAGCAATCTATCATATGAATACATCTCTCTTAGAACCAAGGGCACACTGATGTGTTCAGTGGAAAACACTATAATGAATGCTACAATGAATACTACTAGCCTATTCAAAGTTTAAACAAATACAACAAAATATTGCATGCATCTCAGCAAATGCAGCTTCGTGCTTCAAATGTGTAGCCTACAGACTGAGCTCAGAGAGGAAGTACATTTTTAAGGAGAGTGTTACAAACCCCTGTTAGCTGACTAGGAGGATACCTGATGTTCACTCTAAATCCACAAAGACAGCAGAATGGAGAGCAAACACAGAATTGTTTATTTTTTTCTTCTGTTGAGGAAAAAATATGCCTCCAGTTTTAAGCCTGAATAAATTAGTTAAAACACAGCTTTCAATGAAATTAAAAAAACCCCATACATTATTAAATGACCAACCAAAAAAAAAACATGCTTGAAACTGGAGCTCTTTGATGGATCTGCTAGAAGAATAAAACCAATGGCCATAATCTTAAAGCCTAAAACAAGAGCTGGAAAACCTGTGCAAACTGCAAAATTCTGGAAAGGACACAGGATATGGTAGCAGGTACTCTCCTGACAAAACAACAAGACCAACTTGAAATGTCTGCTTCACATGAAAAATATTAGTAAGAGATTTGCTAAAGAAAAAAAAAACTTTTACAACATGCTGTGGGTCCTTATGAACTGCAAGCTGGGGAATGGAGTAGTGACCACAATGGCATCAGCGCATACACTATGCATGGGTTTAAAAATGATAAAGTAACTGGAAGCACATGGACAGTTTTGTAATGGCTGGGTAAAGTGGTCTACAAATTTAAAAGCCATCAAACTGCGAGAGCACAGTCATCCTAGCAAAGTTAAGCTGGCACTCTCCTCCTTGTCAATGACATCTAGTGACACATTTTACCCTCCAAACAGAAAAACAGCAAAACAGTGCCCTGAGGTTCTCAATGGCAAATCACTTGAACAAAATGTTGATTTGACCAAATATGAGTTTGTTACAAAAATCCATTCATACAAAAATGTGTGCACTACTGTATAAGTAGGAGACACTAGGACAAGTATTTGTAAGGGCATAGCCAACAGTTACTACTTTGTTGAAGAATGTTAGTGTGGGAGAAATTCAAACTAGGACATAATCTGGGACATGTAATCATGGCTGTAATCAAGTATAATCATGATAAATATGTTCCTGTATTCATAATAATGACTATTTCTTTAAGTCTGGTGCTTTTTCAGCCCTTCCCTCTTTGACCCCCTGCTTTGAACCTGTCAGATCTAATTTGTTGCTCCTGAGTATCAGACCAATCTAGTTTCATTTCCTTTCCAGATATAATTCCTGAGAATATGACTTACTGCTCTGCCCTTTGCTTTCTTGAAGATTGCACTCTGTCCTTCCTTTGTGTACATACTTCCATTAACACACTCATTAAACTGCCTCAGTAAAACATAACCGGACTCAAATACAATTGATTGTTGAATGTCCTTTAATTTCTTCAACATTTACAGTGTCAGTCTTGCATGGCGGAACCATATTGATTGGTGTTGTTGTCACTAGAGTTTTGTACTAATTGTGTACCTACATGACCAATAACTCTCAACATGGATTGCTGTCGCTCTCCATTTTTGATGCTGCAGCTCTGGTCTACCATTACGACTAAATGGTGAAATCACTCGTTACAATAACAGGTGAAGTGAGATCAACAAACACATACTGAAAGAGCTGGCAATCATTCCTCAGCTAATGGTGTATCGCCCCAAAAAACAATTTGCCATGACATGAACTTCAAATTCCCTATAGGGTGTAGGGCAGAGATTTAAAAAAAAAAATCCAAGAAATGCGAACAAAGTGAGGATGTTAGTTGTTGGGACGTCACTTTAAAGTTCACAACTGGATTATCCATAGCTCCATCGGCCTTAGCGTCGGCCCTAGCGCCATCTCAAGTGTATTTCTACATGGCAGTGGACACGGGTGCTGCCCTTGCTTCTATGGTCATTAGTGCTGGCGCATGGTCCCATCTCTGACACTGTTTTTGCCCTGACTATGGACACTGATGCACTTATTTAAGTGAACATTTGCGCTAAACATGACCACATTTCCTCACCATATTGTGTTTTCTTGCCTCATCCATTTCTTATGTCATTATTATTGTCCATGTTACCTTCTATTTGACCCGACACCAATTGCACACTCAGCCATCCCAGAATGGCAACCTTCTTTGACTTGGTCCACACAAAGTTTCCTCCATTTTTGTCCTAATAAGCTTTTTTTGTGAGTTTTACCTTGTATGAGCTGAGGGTCCAGGGTTTTTGGTGTCAGGTAGGTAGGCTTGCTATGTCCTAGATCTAGAAATGTCGCTTGTTATAGTATGTGTGCTGTGTTTTGTTACCTTGTATATGTGTTTTATCATTCTGCTCTAAGAGTGATTGTTGATAAGTCAGATATCAGTAGGCTCATTCTTTATAAAGTCCTTTGAGATTTACTGGTGATGTATCACTATATGAAAAAATTATTTTGAACATTAAAATCCACCCATTTCCATGTCTGTTTATTCCTCCTCAGTGGCTGGAATCTATCCCAGTATGCACTGGGCAGGTCTGGACAGTTTGTGTTTGCCAGTGATGGACTGGTGACCTGTCCAAACAGCCTCATTCACACCTATCTGCAATTTCACCAATTCACCTAGCAAGCATGGCTGTTTTTTCACTGTCGTAGTAAACCACAGTACATGAAGAAAACCCACACAATTACAGGGAGAACATGCAAACTCCATACAGAAACAGATTCAAACCTAGGACTGTCTTTCTGTGATACCCACTGAGTGTTACCCGTAGTGCTACCAAATGCCACTAAATGATCCACCATGCCACATACAACTGAATTCATGGAGGTCAATGAACCAGTAGCAGACCAGAGCAGCCTGGGGGAAACTTCCGTTATCCCAGATGAAAATAATCCCGAGCTGCTCTGGGCTATAGGCCTGCTGTGGTGGAATGAGGATATTGTGGAGTGTGTCGAGCAACGTGATCAGATGGATGGTGTTGTAGGGGCCAGGGGGGGGGGCATGGTGATGGAAGACACTGTGGTGGCTTATGGCTACACACATACAGTAGTGAACCTTCCCCCATGCTGACCAGGGCCCTCAATAATGGCTTGGTAGCTGATGATATTCCCTCTCGTTTGCTTCATTCTTGCCAGGCTGACACACACCTCATCAATAATGATGTACTTGTATGATGGCAGCTGCTTCTAGATCTAAGATGCTCTGAAACAGATAACAATACCAGAAATAGCTCTATCACCCTGCATAATGAAGGTCAACACACTGGATTACAAAAGTATAGCTTTAAAGTGCTGTTACAGTCCTGCTATTACTGTATTTGTGAGACAATGTAGACAATGCCTAGTTCATACCATCACGTGCACATAGTCCTTTGTACATATAATATGGGGTAGGTATATTTTTTATAAAGTACAATATTCAGTGTATTTCTACTGACAAAGTAGGAATGTCCACTTTCCTAATTTCATACTGGATATATTAGGTACAAATGCTTATTTCTGTATTATGTATATAGAACACTGCAATAAAAAAAAAAGTAGCATAATGGGGAGAGAGTCTTAGCTATTCTCATTTTTGAAAGAGCAGGCAGTGGAAGTTACAGGTTGGGCTGCACGGTCTCCTGAGGCTCTCTCTTTGTCAAACCATGGTTTGGTGATTATGAATGCAAACCTCACATGTTTGCTGTTGCTTCCTCCTTTTTCATGTCCTCCTACCCTTGCCAGTTGCATCCCTCTTTTGCAAATATTTTTGCAGTGTTGCCATTGCTCTCAAAAACAGCTGCACCTTTGGTCCTCTGCCTTGGTTTTTAAGTCAATGATTTTGGAACAACTATGTACACCTGTGAGTAGTGTAACAAACTGTAATTGTAAGAAACAATTTCAGTATTTACATATACATATTCAGTATTTAAAATGACAGTGTTTTCCATGTGAGCACAAGAGATTTTATCAACATTGTGCAAAATACATATAAGTGTCCGCAGTTCTTGCAAAATGTGTTTTACAACTGTGAGCATTATTTACACAATAAAAGGAATTTGACTCTGTGATTCTGTTTTTACATATCGCTACAAAAGTGACAACAGCAACAACAAGAACAGCACAAATACAAACACCAGCAGTACTGAATATGGTAGTATGATATAAATAAATATGGAATAAAAATAGGGTATATGAACAATTATCAGCATCTATTTAACATTTCAGAGTGAGTAAAAAACAGAAAAAGTGCCTGTATTTTTTTGCCGATTTGGTTTAAGGTTTTGGTGTCAGGTATCTCAAGCTCCAGTGTTATTGTGCATTAAAAACATGTAATGTACTTTTAAAGTGAAACTTCAACCCAATTCAGAACTTGCATGTTATTCCCATGATGTTGGGCATTTCAGTCAATATTTGTGAACATAAACAACTCTTGCAAAGGTAAACAAACAAAGAAATGTAATATATCAGTTGGCAAACCCTGGAGATGTTCCACTGAAAACAACATGAAGACTGACTTTGTCCACCCATAAAATATTGTTTTTGAGTTTTCATACCCATGTGAGTTAGCCTCATTTTATATTGGTAGTACTGCTCACAGTCCTACACTGGAGAATGTGTGGAATGCCCTAAAAATTATTGAGCACTACAATATAACACTGTCCATGAGGTGTTTTTTTTTGTTTTTTTTCCCCCAAATTCTGGAGCTCACTTGCAAGTTTGAACAGTTTTCATTCGTGAAATATGCAGTGGGGCAGCCTATTCTTTAAAGCTGCACCAGGCAAGGATTTATGTGAAAATACTGCTGCTTTATCTGTTTAAATCACAAATGGGGTGTGCAACAGAAAGGAGTGTCACAACTCTACTGTTTGAGGTCCATACATTTGCTTCCGTACTCCTTTTGGGCCCATGTAAGTGTGAAGTTGTATAGTGCAGCTTTTAAGTATTACGTGACAGCATTTCAGTCCCTCTACACCTATCCCACTGTTTTGAAATATGCCATGCATTTGGCATGGAGAGTAGCAACAGAGAGGGAGGTAGCTTCAGAGGAGCAGCTGTCAAATTAATCTGATCATGCCAACTCAAACTAAAGTGAGACAATATGAAACATACAACAGCCCTTAAACAACTGGCAGATCAACATGCGTGATTAAGTGTACACTGTAATGAATTTTTTTAGAATTGCGACATTTTCTAAGAATGTTTCTGTAAAGATAAGGTTAAGACCTAGTAAAGGTAAAAGCTATTTAGGAAGCATCTTAGACAGCTGCTGAGGTAAACAACTGTTAAAAGTAGGGAGGTTGTTATAAAGTTTGGAATTAGCTGAAGTAGAGAAAATGGCTACAAGAGGTGGAGGCAGGAGAAATGTTCCCTAAACACTGAATGACAGTGAGTTAATAAAGCTACAGATTAGATCATGCAGGGATAATGTTTGTGGTTGATCTCATTAGAGATGCAATCACATCTCCCACTCAACGAAGTAATGCTATTACGCCTGAAATGAAAGTGATCACAATGTTAAGATATGTGGCAATGGGCAAAATGCTAAAGTGCAGCAATGATGATTTAGGCTATTGCAGCCCTCCATCAGTAGAGTAATCAAACAAACAATTATGGCTCTTACACAGCCTCATTTTGCGACACAATTTATTTTATTCCCACTGGACGTGCAAACCATGTAGACCAACAAAACAGCATTTATGGATATAGTGGGATTTCCTGGTGTTGTCAGGGTCACTGATGGGACGCATCTGCATCTGCAGCATTGTTCTCTTGTTCAGTAATCTTACACAAGCTTGCCAATAATAAGTCAGCAATCACGCTAATTGGTCAAAATCTCAGGCCATTTCCCCGAGGACATAATGTTAAGTGATAATATTACTGCATCCACACAAATAAAGGCACCGTGCATCAGCATGTGTCGGTCTTTCAGGGGGTCCTCTGAATTTTTTTTCTGGTACTTTCACAAGCATTTAAGCTATTCCTCATTTTGCAATCATATTTAAACAAAATGTTATTTAAATACCAGATTAGTGATGTTGGATCAGTTTTCTTTTGTTTAAAATTCTTGTGAAAAAAAATCTCTTGATATAAGGGTCTTGCATGGCAAAAAAAAATCACTTCAGATGAGGGTCTGTGGCATATGGAAAAGCAACTTGAGGGCCCGGAACTCTTCATTTACAGTTTTTTTTCCCCAGTCAGTGCATTGAACTCTCCCAGAGAGACAAAATCATTAAGCGACGGGGTTCTATTCCAAGACGAGGGCATAAAATAGGAGAAAGCTGTTTCACCAAGTTCTAAGTGAATCCTTGGAACCTAATATAGCAGCCATCTAGAGGGGGAAAAATGCTGTTGCGAGTTAAAGATTACACAGATTGTAATAAAGCACAGTTAACAATAGTATCCTGATCTTTTTGGTATTTTTTACTGTCAGTGTTATGGTAAAATACTAATTTGTATTTTCTCTCCCCAAAATTCAATAAACAAAGAGACTTGCTTACAGTAAACAGCTCACTTAAATATCAACTGCTCACGTAATTAACTTGTAACTTGTAAAAATGCCCCATTAAAAGTACATATGAAACTCAAATGTCCATGGCAAACTCAGAAATCCTTGCATCAGTCCCTGTTCAAAATACAAAAATAGAACTCAAAATCAGAAATGTGTTGAAAAAAGAAAAACTCAAGTCTCAATTCTCGTTTCACCAGCAGGCAGCGAAGATATGGTGAAGATAAAGTCTATCCAGATGCTGTATTTGCTGCTCTACATTTGTGGCCTTCTCGTTTCAATGAACCATTTCTTTCAATTATGATTTACACCCACAAACTAAGAGCCAGCATTTTTCCCCTCACTGGTAACAACCAAATCCTCTGTCCCTGCTCCTTGGTTTCTCACTCTGAACTCCAAACATTCCTTCCACTTTCAAACTTCCCCTCCTTTGTTCTCCGGTCCCACCCCTCACAGGAACCACTAGCAGACACCTGACATGACCATTACTGAACAATGGGTATTTAATCATTATGGTCCAGGATATGACATTAAAATACAGTCTACAAGGTGCATTCAACCCTTCAGGGCTTTAACATTTTAGATAAATCATTTAAACAAACAGTATATATGCTTTCATGCTGGTGGTGACACCGCAAGATAAGAGTGGAGTTTACCCAGAATAGCTTTGTAAATAAAAATATACCAATGCTGCTGTCTCCTTAGACTTGATAAAGGCCCGGAAACCAGATCATAAAGTACAGTGATGTGCGATAAACAGGGTCTAGGCAGCGAAGTGTAAAGGACACAACACGCATGTAAACGTCCTCATAGTCTATGGGCGGATTTAAGTGTCTCAACACTTAAGATAGCCTGTCCTGTGTGTTTTCCTTACTGCTAAATTAAGAAAAGCCCTATTTCAATTAAATCCCCAGCCGAACCCACAGTTTCTTCACTAGATTCTCAATATGCACTCTGAAAGAGAGCCTGCCATCTAGCCAAATATCAAAATACATGTAAATACATGTTTTCCAGGTAAATCCCTTCCTAAATTATGAATGCCAACACTATCTGAGATTTGGGAATGAATTCTGGAAAAGATCAACGAATTTGGTTTCCTTGGCATTAAGGACCAACTTTAGCCTAAACAATGAGGTCTTCAGCTGTCGAAAGGCAGCTAGCTCATCAACAGCTTGACTCAGAGAAAAGGTAACTGATAGAGTATTGTATCATCTGCATAAAGATGTACTTAAGGCGTGAGCATGTACTTCCCAATGTTATTTGTAAAAACAGAAAAGGACAGGGGGTAAAATTGACCTATGACCATCTGTATATTCACACACTGGTTTCTATCTGCGTGGTAGTTCCTGAACCATTCTAACCTTGTCACCCACCCTGATATCAGTCAGTACATTTATATGCACTCTTTTTTCCACTTTAATATCAAATGTGTCAACAGTCCTAATTTGATACGAGTCATATAAACAGCATGTTCTGTTTGGATATTCTGAATTAGGCCTTTTTCCAAATTTAGCTTTTTTCTGATTAAGACATGTGGGATATGCTGATACTATTCAGGTTTTAGGAGCATAATCTTGTCATGTATACTGTGCCTTTGCACTATGCATCTCATTTGAGATTTTTACTGCAGTTTGCAACACACGGCCTCTTGACATGCGCCGCAAACTGAATATTGAGGAACATTTTTCAGAATAAAAAACAAAACAAAACAGGCAGACTGCCTACACATGTGCACAAAATATTCTAACAGCAGTCCATGGTCGACAGAATCAAATGCCTAAATCAGCAAACAGGGCAGCACAGTGCTGCTTTCTGTCCAAGGCATTGGTAATATCATTTGTTACCAACATAGCTGCTGTACCTTATCTAAAGCCAGACTGTCTTTCACTTAAAATATTATTGTCATTCACAAATTGGTTCAGCTGGGAGTTTGAGATTCTAAAATCTTGGCAAGGGTATGAAGTTGGGATGTAGGGCGGTAATTGTTTAAGTCCAAAGGGGCCCAAGCCTTCAATAAGGGGAAAACATAGGCTGCTTTCCAAATTTTGGGGATGGAATTAGTCTGGAGGCTCTGATTAAAAATACAAGTGATAGGCTCAGCAATAAAATCAGCTGCAAGGTTTAAAAGATAAGGGAACAGGTTGTCAGGTCCAGACAACTTTTTGGATCAATAGCTTTCAAAGCCTTACAGATCTCCACACTAGAAAAGGGTCCCTAGGTGAGCCAGAACAAGATAGAGGTGGAGCAAAACTGGAATTAGAGCTTCAATGCCCTGCTGCACATGTACAGTATTAAACACAGACCCAGCTGATATAAAATGCTCATTAAAGTGCCCAACAGTGTTATCTTTGCTCTTAATTTCATTTGAGTCAATTAAAATACATTCAGGGAGGCCTAAAGTGAAATTGGAACATGACAATGACTTTATCTGTTTCCAGAATTTAGCAGGATTATTGAGATTCCCCAAAAATAGATTTTAAGTAATATTCTAACTTGGATATTTTTTGCTGAATTGTGCATTTATTTCTCAGAGCTCTAAATGCAATCCAGTCAGCAGGGGTGTTAGTGGAGCAAACCCTGGCCCAGGAGGCGTTCCTTTGCCAGATCAGGTTTGACAGTTCCTAACCTGAACCAAGAGTTGTTCCTCCCAGAAGTCCTGAATTTCTTCATAGGGGCAAGATTATTGCAAATATTCCCATGAACACTCATCATAAATTAAACTGGCTCTGCCAATATCATATTGTACAGATCATGCAAAAAAGCTTAGTCTTCAGATTGTTTAATATACCATTTAAAAACATAATAAGGCTTGAACTTGGGTAGTTTTGAGACTCTTATACAGGCAATAGCACAGTGGTCACTGACATCATTACAGAATAATGCAATTGATGTATACCTGTGGGACGTTTTTGTGATAATGAGATAATAATCTAGATTTGCTTAGATCTTTTGGGTTGGGCCTGGTAGGAACATTAATAAATTTTGTGTGATTTAAAGAATTGCACAGTTCCTTAATGCAATCCGTGGCAGAGGAAAGCCAATCCCACTTTAGATCACCCATGCGTGAGAATGAATTTGAAGTCATTAAGACTGTGTAAGGCATCAGAAAGAGAAGAGATGCGTCTTTTGTGGCCAACAGCGGTCTGTAACAGCCAATAACAGTAAAGATAAGATCCTTGGATATATTCACTTTAACAGCATGCAGCTCAAACTGTTTGGCTTTGGTTGTAGACTGTGGCACAGAGCTACAAAGTTTAATAAATCACAATTCCAACACCTTCACCAGTTTGATTGGATCTATAAACATTGTAACCATCAATTTTGATCAAATTGTCAGGTATTGATTTTTTTTTTTTTTTACCAAGTTTAAAAAACATAATATCCATATCCATTGTGACACCCAGAGCCTTATCTATTGGAGGAGATGACTTCTAACATAAAATGCACGAAACCAACATTTGGAAGTCTGTTGGAGTGGGTATATTTTGCATAGGACTAGGGTTTGGTGGCACATTCCCAGATAACAACAGCAGCAGCAAAATAGCACACTTAAAATTTCCCGTTATGTGTCTTGGTGTTATAATCAACATCTCTGGCAGTAAAGTGCAGGGAGTCCTGTTGCACACTGATTGTAGATACAGAATGCTCACTTGTGTTTGGGCTTCATAAAGCTTTTGCTATTGCGTACAGTGAATTTTGTGATGATTACATGAGTCTCTGGTCGGAGAATTTTTAAGACATAGTGAATCAGTGTTCACTCACCCGATTTAATCCAGAGTCCATGAAGGCACATATTAAGTAATAACTAAACGAACAGATACATACTGTAAAGCCTGTATAGGAAAACACAACAAGAAGCAACAGATGCTCAGATGGCTTGATTGTAGTGAGCAGTTGGCTTCAGGAACCTGACTTGTTGAAAAAGCATACAGAGGAGCGATGCAGGATCCACCACACCAGCCACACAGGGGCCAGATGTAGAAACGCTGTGTACACACAAAAGCATGCATATGCTACACCGAAATTGGTATTCATAAAGAAAAAAAAAAAAGAAAGCATGTGAAAATGTACATACCTTCCCATACTTTACCATGTGCACACTGAGTTTTGGCCTCAGGCTGGTGGAGAAGTGGTAGAAAATAACATGAAAGTGGGATTTTGAGACATTATTGTAACTATATTATTTCAGTATACTAAGTGTCCTTAATATTCAGTTTCATTTTTTGTGTATGATTTTGTGCAAGCCTAGTTATGTTTTATTATATTTGAGTGAGAATATGTCTGTTGCACTGTGTCGCAAAACAGATGGATTGATGGGTGGATTTATTTAGAGGCACATGTGTGATCAATTAATAGTCATTATGATGAGTGCTATAAATAAGGTGAACCGTGTTTAATGACAGCAATGGTGGTGTTTGGCACTGTTAAAGGACCTTGCTGTCCTTTTAGTTGCCATGTGTGAAAAAAAAAATGAACAGCAACAGGTATTTATATGGAAATGAGCTCATTAGGGGTGTGTCAGTCTCCATTTATGGCTGATTGTGGGAGTGGGCATTAGGCTTGTGCACGTGTGAGCAATTATACAACGACTGAGATTTATAAAACAGAACCATGCGTATGCACATCTTTATAAATCTGATGAAAAGAATGTGTGTGCATATTGCTGTCTTTGTGCATACCCAGTTTTGGAGTCTGCAAAGAGTTTTATGAATCTGACGCCAGGTCTACTCAGGGTCACTTTTCTTGGCTGGGTTATCAGTGTAAAACATGGATAAAACAAATAAAATTCAAGGTCCCGTGCAGGCAAACAAACAAAGGACTGGACTGGTGGCCATCTTGGATGAGGAAATAATTGCTTCATTGCAAAATTATTTCAATTTTCTCCTCATGTAAACCTGCATCCGGGCAGAGGCACATTACGTCCTCTGGCCTAAATTCAAGTTTAATACTCATGTTTTGCGATTTGCATTGGATTGTTTTCAAGTGGTTGATTGGATCAGACAAAGTTAACTTGTCTGATCCTAACTTAACTTTTTTGATGGTGATCAAAGGATGTATGATTTGAATTAGGCCAAGGGTAAGCACTGAATGCAAAGTGTCTGCCAGGGACCAGTGTCTATCAGTTGCAGTTGTAGAGTAAAGTACATTTTAGTGGTGAAGTGCTCTGAAGTGCCATTCTCAGCCTCTTCTTTCTTGGCAGTGTTATTCCTTGACATAATAAAGCATTTGCCTGTTCAATCAAGCGATAATGTGAAGAAGACACTGATATTGAAATTTTATTGAAATTTTGATGGTCTTGCTCGTATCAGAGGTTATGATGTTTGGCCACCCAAATGCTAGATGTCAGCATCAATGCATTTTTTGGCAATCTAACAGCTATTGTATGGCATGGTGGTGCAGTGGTTCTCCCCGTGTCTGTGTGGGTTTCCGCCGGGAGCTTCGGTTTCCTCCGACAGTCCAAAGACACACAAGTCAGGTGAATTGGAGAAAAACTAAAAAACTAAATTGCCCCTAGGTGTGAATGCGCCTGTCTGTGTGTCCGCCCTGCTATGGACTGGCGACCTGTCCAGAGTGATTTCTTGCCTTCAACTGTATCTTGCCCTAGTTACCTGAGGGCAAGACCGGCTAAAGCTCTTGCCAACAGTCAACATTAACTCATTTCTCTCTGACTTCTTCATAACTGTAGTGTTAGAATGATCAATTAAATCAATATCGTTATTGCTGATTAAATTCTGCTGGGTTTTTTTTGTTACATATAGCATGTAAATGTTATAATGCTGCAGTCAGGAGTGCTACAATGCTGTTTTTTGTCTGAGTGTAGCCTTGCTCTTTATACTATTGCCATGGTTGCAACTGGAAACTGTATAGAACAGGATGCAAAAAGTTTCAATCTACATCATGAAGGTGTTAACGATGACAGAGATGCACAAGATGCATAATTCAAATGCAGAACTCATGGTAATTTATACTGAAAACAACTGAGGTAGAGAGGCGTTGTTTGTCTTCTTCTGTTCTAGCTGAGGTGTTGATTTGTCAGCAGTGAAAAAACCTCTTAATAAAAAGGAACATGAATTAGTGACAAGAGTCTATTGTAGGCAGAAAGTTCTTGGGGTTAATACAAACCATTGGAAAGAGGAGAGAAACACCACACAGCCAACATAAGCTGTACAAATGTTCACTGTTAGCCTGTGGTACTGTGAACCCACAATGATCACCTGCTTTGAGAAGGTGGTTATGTAACATCACCTCTGAAGTGAACAGAGAATAGGCTGTCGTTTTGTCTCATCACGGGTGCCCTGATCAGCTCAATATTCCACGGCGTGCTCACAAAGGACTAGGCACTGTGTCGCAAGTAACGTGGCTGGTTCATTCAGCACTGCCTATCAGAGTGTCGGTTTGAGAGGTATATTCATCAGACTGACGTTAATTAATGCTTGCATGATTGAATGTGAGGAGGGACACAGAGAGATAATGCACACCTACAGGTACAACGCTGTCTCCACTGAAAGATATGATGATTAATCCACTCTTGCCCACCTCTATAGAAATTAAAATCAGACATGCTGTATCTTTTGTGTCAAATGCTCGGTGAAGAAAGCCAGAGTCATTTTTTATAGTAATTACAAGCTTGCGTTGCAGCTGGAAGTGAGGCATGTCATTATGTCATTTGGCCTGCTTCAGGGCTGCAGCTCTCCCGCAGTCGGCTGGAGATGGAAGTACATGTATGTATCTTGTCTTCACTTTGGGCTTTTGATTGTAACAGATTGGCAAGGAAGGGGGCTATTTGAAACTGGGTCTCTAGAATGCTGGCTTTGAGGTTAGGGTTAAATGGGATTGCTCTCTTTGAATCATTTTGATGACCCACCGCAGCTGAGTCTGCAGGTTGTCCCGCTTGCTTTAAAGCGTATTACGCGCCTGAGATTGAGCAGAAACTCGGGGCTTATCACGCACTTACACACACACACACATACAGACAGATACACACACAGTGCATCTCAGATGTTGGATGGTAGGTGACAGCGTGGGCATCTCTCTGGGGAAGAAGGGACTGCTTTAACCAAATGAAGTCCTTGAGAAGTGGAGGTTACTGGGAAACAAGTGTGACGTGATGTAGAGAATAGAGTAGAGTCAAAGACTAGAATTGCTTTAATCTATTACACTCACTGACCTTGTGCAATCTGTAGCCTTCAATCTCAGTTTTCAGTTCCTTCCTTCTTATCAGTGAGAATTCACAATTAACAAAACGAGTTAACATAAATGCTGTTGAACTGTGGCAGCATTTAATTTATCTATCCATCTATCTTTCTCTATCTTTTGAGCAATAATGCTTAGGGCAGAAGTGTAAGTCACTGATCAATAGCCCATCAACATATTTTCCCCCCAAAACTGCATTGTTGTGTGGTACAAATACCAGGGTCAAACATCCATTAACACATTCTCCAGCTAATGTGCTTCAAACTCTTTGATATTATCAGCTATCATGTTGTGATACACAATACCCCTCCCCATAACCACCATCCACACACATCATCATAGCTTTTTTTTTTAAAAGCTGTTGAGCACCACATGAGCTCTATCTGTACTTAAAGCCTCCAATGGTGACATGAGCCCCTCTCCATTATTGTTTTATTATCATCCGTGTTTAAGTGGATAGGCCTCACGCTGTTCCATACCAAATATGCATCTTGTATTCTGGCAGGAAGATTAACAACATCAAGCACAGAGACTTCTTTTAATGTCAATCTCCCCTTGATACTTGGCTGTTGCTTTGTGTGAGATCTAATCTCCATCATGCTCAAATGCAAGTGTGAGATGATACTGTATAAAAGGCGGTGATCCTACTGACATTTGAGAGAGCTCCTTTTGACTGCAGTGGTATAATTATTATCCATCAAGAAGTTTTGTGAGGTTTTCACTGCCTGCCTGTCTGTCTTTTTTCATTCTCTCTGCTCATGTCTCCATTCTTTCTGACTATATCTGTCATCTCTCCCACAATATTTTTAGACATTTATTTTTATCTCACTCACCTCGACCCCTACCTTTGTGTCAAACCCAGGTGTACACATATGCAAACACAAACTCAGATGAGCATCCACAGGCCTACATGTGCACATTTTGTGGATGCAAAAGCACACAAACACTTGTATAGACAGTCACACAGGCAAACACAAATGCACCACCTTTATTTTCTTTCTCTATTTCATCTCCCTAGGGCAGTCCGTCAACCTATTTTTGCCCCAGCCTGGTGCTACCTGAGGGGCTGTAGAGAGGTGGTAATGGAGGGCTGACTGAGGCCTGTCACTTCATGCTCTTTCACCCCGGGGACTCTGAGTGGGAAAGTAATGGTCGAGCCTGCAAGATGTAGCAGTCACTTTTAATCAAGTGTGCCGCTGTCACTCCGCCTGTATTGATCCCTGTGAAGTCCCCAGGCAGCCGGCAATCGGACCGGTTCTTACCCCACAACAACTTTCCTATCGCCTTTCAAACAGCTTCCCATGTGACGGCATCTTGGCTAAGTTAATCATAATCTCGCTCTGCCGTGAAAAACAGCAACCATGAAAAATAAGATCCGACAGGGTCATTGCCCCCCGCCATCATCTTCCAATGCATGTCATGATTTTGTAGGTGAGACTGGTATTTGCATGTAATACATGTACGTGCAGATGTGAGGCTGCAAGTGATCACTCATGCATGTGTTTGTGTGTGTGCATGTTTATTTGTTTGCCTGTAAAGAGACTACACTTAACTGTGTTACAAGCTAAAAAAAAAAAAAAAAAAGGGCT
>OMLB01062300.1:0-11038 GCA_900302555.1 Myripristis jacobus
ACACACGCGCACACGCACACACACACACACACATCAGACTGTCCTTCATCTGTGTGTGTGTGAGTTTGTCCAGACTGACTCATTTACTTACTAGGAAAAAACAAACTCCGGGACCCACTGTCCTGGGACTGCACGGTTAAGGACCACACACACACACACACACACACACACACACACACACACACACACACACACACACACACACACACACACACACACACACACACACACACACACACACACACACACACACGCGCGCGCGCACACACACACACACACACACACACACACCCTTGGCATTTTCTGGGTGCTTTAGCTGCCTCATTCACCCCTTGCTATTACATAAGCTAGCTAACTACCAAAGCATCACGCACACAAAAAAAACATCTTTCACACACAAACCACCAATTTCTTCACGCATTACAGCATTCAAACTTAAACTTAATGTGAACTCTTCCCGTAAATGACATTATTATCAACAGAGAATGGGTTGTAATGCTAGTATGAGCGGTGCCGGCACAGAGCTCCAGAGGATACAGCATCAGCAGTCTCATCTCCCGCTCCTTGTGCTTCATCTTCTTCAAAATCGTCAGCAGACCCATCGCAACTGCGTCCCGGTTACCTCCAGCTAGACTTTCATTTGTTAACGTCGTAATTAATTCACTGATTTAGCCAGAATGGGTACAATCTGGATTATTGACTATAAACGCATGAAGCGTTATTGAACAGGAAGTAACGGAGGTGCAAACCCCGCCCCGCGCAATCGCCAATTGGCGTAGTCAGCAGAACGTGGACTATGATTGGTTACTGTAGACGTTTGTCAAATCTTCGCAGGATTTCTGATTGGCCAGTTAGCATCTTGGTGGTGTGGCCGTGTAGACGTACTGCTAGGTCATTTGGGTTTGGCGACCCCATGCGTCAATATTAGGAATTACACATTTAACGTTTGAATTTTTTTCTACCTGTTTTGCAGTGTTTTTGTTCCGCATGCACGTTACACTTGACAATATGGTAAAAAAAAAAAAAAAAAAGAAAAGAAAAAGAAAATATCACTGGACAACATAAAAAAATGAAAGACAATAGTTGGGTAACACTTCCTTTAGCAGGGATACGTACAGGCATCAAAATGCATAGAGTCATTAATTATGGGAAATAAAACCCTTCTGTTCCCTTCAAATTTACTAAAAATGTTTTAGATCATTTGGGTCATTTTAACCACAGCAGACCTCCACAAGATGATTTTAATACAAATTGTTTCCCAAGTTGATGTGCCAGGTTCTTTATGTATCATGTTGACTACATAAATAACCTTTAAATAAAACATAAACCTCCCCCCATCCACCCTCCTTACATCAAAGTTCTTGTGGGAATCAGGATTTTCCTCCCAAATGTCACATTTACTAAACAGATGGAAGTTTTTGAGAGTTATAAATAGGATGTTTTAGTTCCTCAGTGTCCAAAACAACTACATGTGGAAATTCCTTATGTTTTATACAGCTAAAACAGCCGGGGATCAAACGGACCCAAAAGAAACACTGATGCGTACAAAATATGAACAGCACATTGAAAACATATCGTCATTTAAGTTAATTTCATGTTAAATTAGGAGTGGTCATTAAATGTGAGGTTAAACACTGAATGGGCTTAATGGGACTTCAGATATTTTCATGGAGGTTTGTAAGAGAAAAACAACTTTTTTAATTTTGTATTTTAAAGATACTATCTGTGTGTTTTTTTAAATATCTGTCCCACCATGTCCCATGTTTTGTTGCTGAGCCAAGTGCTACAGACTCCGTGTGTGTGTGTGTGTGAATGTGTAAACTGTACAGACAGAGAGAGACATTGTTTCAGATGAATATTTTCTTTGCAGGGTGTTAAAGCTGAAACAACATTCAGATTCAGACTCCTGCGCACAAACCACTTCAGCCTGAAAGGAAACACTGATTCATAGTAAAAAAACTCTGGTCTGCTGACTGTCCAGAGCTCACCATCTGGCCAGCACAACGACATGGCGGAGGATTTTCTAATGAAAAGGAGAAAGTACACAATAAATAAGCAACCACAGCTGCACAGTCATGTTGAGGAGTCAGGGTGAGAGCTGTGAAAGTTGGGTGGAAAGCCGCCACATCCCATGTTCTCCTCGGGGAGTTTGGGGATTGGTGCTGATGTGGCCATAACAGATGAAGAGCGGCCAGGCTCCAACCGAGAGAAAAATCACCAACTGGCACTGAGAGGATGGAAATCTGCCTCATGACTAACACAAGGGTTTTATTTCCTTGTAGGCAAAGCTATTGCAGCACCGGGTACACTCCCTTCCATCAACAAAGAGGACTTTGCCTCTGCTGGGTCATCTTGATCTGTTTTTGAGAGCACTGGGAATTATTCAGGAATCCACGGGACATCTTCAACATTGGATGTCTTTGTGAAATTCTACACTTCATGGAAAATACAAGCCATGTTTAAACAAAACAATATATGGCAACTTACCCACCAGATGCTGAAAGACAATCCTCTTCTCTCTATGTTTTGTAGGAGCAGCCACAACCAATCAAAATCCAGAGTTTGACAACATAAAATTAAAACTGTGAGATACCAAAATAGTGCCCACAGCCATAAAAATGTATACTGATTGAGAATGCATATTGCTTTTAAACTGTAAGATTGATACCATTACCAGTAATGAATGGAATATTTAGCATATTTATTCATTGACATGACAGCTTATGGTAGGAATTAGAATAGATATTATGACCAATAAGCTTTGTCTCATTGTAACATATATTTTGTATTAGGGTTAGGCTTGAATCCATTTTTTCCCTAAAAAGTGTTTATGTAATGTTTGTCTTTGTACTCACAGAATGTCTTTGACCATTTCTGCTAATTTATACCTCAGGATCAGAAGTGGTACAGTTCTCATGTGGGATTGTAACACACACGGTAAAATACACACACTGTCTTCTGATGGTTACAAGCATACAGTCATGGCAAAAAATACTGGCACCCTACACTTCTTTGAGATAATTCACCACTACTCCTGAAAATTAAAAATGCTTTGGTATTCACGTTTTTTTTTCTTTTGTTGGCATTGTAGCACCATAAAAAGCAGAGAAACAAGCCAAATCTGTATCATTGCCCACAGAACTCCAAGAATGTGTTACAATTGGCCTTATAGTTCAGTGTCTCTTGTATTATCCAGTGTATTATATAGTTCAGGACAGCTTGACCGCTAAGCAGAGGACAGATAAAGCAGAAGCCAGATGTACTTTCTCTATCTTGTTAGTTAGGTCTACTGCATTAGATACACGCCCAATCAACATTCACACACTAGCATCACACATTCCAGGAACAAGGCGTGGACAGTGGTTGGCCTGTCCATGACCAGGTAGCTGGCCAATTATACTCGGTTGCGCCTAAGTCCAGCCTCTGTACGGGTCAGGCCCAGCCCAAGAAGATAAATGTGCATCATTTCCTGATATCGGGGCTCATTCTGACAGAGATCCTGCGAGAGCTCTGTCACTCTGAGCCCAGCGCTACCTTAGTTTATATGTGACCATAATAAATATTGCATCTGAAAATTGAAGACTGACTCCGGTTTGTTCTTGGGCTTTCAACAAAAGAATCGGGAGCTAACAAATTTGGTGCTGCGACCCGGATTGACTGACTCTGAGACCGTGTCTGATGGAGGACCGCCGGAGTCGATCGGAGGAGAAATTTTCTCAGACAATTCCAGGGCCCTAAACAAAGGTAAAGCAGAAAACCTTTTTCCATCTGAAATTTCTGCACATACTAAATTAAACTGTCTGATTAATGCTACCCTCTGATTGCTAAATTCTATAAAATTATGGTAAATTATGGGACAATAAAAAACTGTTTGTGTTATCAACTGAATGGTCACATGCAAAGTATAAACACATAGACTCACATGAGGGAAAGTGAATAAGTGTCCTAGTTGAGTTCAAATTGGTTGAATCTAAAGAGTTTTATAGGACGCTAGAGTTCCACTTAGAGTGATTGCCAAATAGTCTGATGCTGGGAGAGGACCTGATGCTGCTGCGGGTGATGTCAGATTGGGTCTAGTGCCGGGAAAAGTTCTGATGTTGGGAAAAATCCCGATGCCACTGAGTGAAGTATCCTGTATTATCGTAGACAATAGGCCTCCATTTCTATAAGGACACAGGGAAAGTTTGTTATTTTTCATACCAATGTGGGGTAGTTTCCTACTTGATGGATGTTTTTACTGTGCATGTGGCAGTGTATCGAACAGTTGAGACTGGTCGAGAATTCCTGCGCTGACACAGATCTAAAGTAGTTCTGTAACGGGGGGCATTGGAATAGATTAGAACGGGGATTTTTTAGTTACGGTATTGTTGGTGTTGCAGAGGTGGTGAATTAAAACGAGTGGATAGACTGGGAGAACCCCCAGCAATTATGCGCACAGAGTACTAGGCTCCGTGTAGAAGCTTCTTAATCGGGTCCCCACTCGGGCGCTGTGCCATTCACCCTCTCTGACTAACACGTGTATGTATTTAATGATGTTGCAAAAGGTTATTGACAAATGGAGGGACTGTAAACCCGGCTCCTTCTGGTCGGTGCTGAAACAGTGAAGAGGTGGCGGAAGAAAGCTCGAAAGGAGGCAAAAGCAAAATTGCATGAGACAGGAGTATGGCAAAGAGGAAGGGCAGAAAAATAAGTAAAAAGGACAGAAACATTTCTGACTAATTGCCAGTGTTGTTTGGAAGAAGTTAAATTCCCTATTCACGAGGTGCCAGTTAAGACCTTGACTTCTCCAGAGACACACTGTGCCGAGTTTAGAGATAACACGCCCAAACCAAAAACAATTCAGACTCGGGAGACGAATCGGGAGCTAACAAATGGACTGGACAAAATTATTGGCATTGTTTCAAAACTGTAAGAAATAATTGGATTTCAAGCATGTGATGCTCCTTTCAGGAGGATTTAAACTCACCTGTTGCAAGTAACAGTTGCTGCCATTATAGAAATCACACTTGCAACCAGTTTAAATGGAGAGGAGTGACTCAGCCTTTGTGCCTGTGTGTACCACACTGAGCACAGAGAAAAGACACAAGAGCAAAGAACTGTCTGGGAATTTGAGCACCAACATTGTGGAAAAGCATAGACTCAGTCTCAAGGCTACAAGTCCATCTCCAGAGGTCTTCATGTTCCTGTGTCCAAGAAGTTTCCAGCCCGGGGCAATGTGGCTGACCTCCCTGGACATGGACGGAAGAGAAAAACTGATGAAAAACTGCAACGAAGGATTGTTTGAATGGTGGATAAAGAACCTTGATCAACTTCCAAACAAATTCAAGCTGACCTGCAGACACAGAGTACAAGTGTCAGCTCACAGTATCCGTCAGCATCTGAAGGAAATGAGACGCTGTGGTAGGAGACCAAGGAGGACCCCATGCTCACACGCAGACATAAAAAAGCCAGACTGGAGTTTGCCTAAACTTACCTGAGGACGCCAAAATCCTACTGGTAGAATGTCCTGTGGACAGATGACACCAAAACAGAGCCTTCAAAGAAAAGAGCATGGTCCCTCAGGTCAGACATGGTGGAGGGTCACTGACATTTTGGGGTTGCTTTGCTGCTTCTGGCACTGGACGCCTTGACTTTTGTGCACGGCATCATGAAATCTGAAGACTATCAAAGCATTTTGGAGCACAATGTAGGACCCAGTGTCAGACAGCTGGGTCTCCGTCAGAAGTCATGGGTCTCCCGGCAGGACAATGACCCAAAAAAATACCAGAAATGGTTTAAGACAAAGCCCTGGAGAGTCCTGAAGAGGCCAGCAATGAGTCCAGATCTAAATCCCATGAAAGATCTATGGAGAAACGTCAAGACAGCAGCTGGAAGGAGCACCCTTCAAATCTGAGAGACCTCGAGCGGGTGGCAAAAGAAGAGTAGTCCAAGTTACCACTAGAAAGGTGCAATAAACTCACTCATGATTACAGGAAGCAATTGATTTCAGTTATTTTTTCCAAAGGGCGTGCTACCAAAAATTAAACCGAGGGTGCCAATCATTTTGTCCAGTCCACCTTTGGAGTTCTGTGTGGAATGATATAGATGCTTTCTTGTGTTATTCCAATGCAAACAAATGAAATAAAGACAGGAATACCAAAACATTTTGAACTGCAACAGGGTTCATGTCCCCCTGACGTTTGCAATCTGTCCCCTCCCTCCCCCACATGTTACCACTGCTACAGTTAGTCTGGTCATTAAATGGTTAACCCACGACTCATCCCGATTGCATCTCATTTTTTGCTTTGTTTTGTTTAAATACTTAAATACTTTGCCTGCGCAAATTGACTGGATTTCCCATCGAAACATGGGGCAAAAAGCCAACAGGCAAGTAAGAAATTACAAAGAACCACAATGGCCAGACAATGTGACAATGCAGACAATTAGTCACTGGAAAATAAGGGGGGAAAAGTCTTCATTCTATCGCCCACACTTTTGAAATGATGGCTACGCCCCTGGATACTGGTGCATTTTCTTTTTTTGTTTGTTTGTCTAAAAAAAACCTGAAGCTGTGGATAACTGAGGCCCATATCCACTACAGTCTGCAGTTCAGTGCAACAGCTCTGCCTAAATTACTACCTTTTAGCTTATAAGTTTATAATGTTCAGTTTGTGTTGACATTGTGGACATTGTGTAGATTCAATTCTGTGTTTATCACTGAGTTCTTGTCTGGACTGGACTACATTATATTGAGAGGTGTTTTGTTAGCTTCCGGTTCTTTTGTTGAAAGCTCAAGAAAAGACCGGAGTCAGCCTTCTATTTTCTGATGCAATATTTATTATGGTCACATATAAAGCAAATCAGCGCTGGGCTCAGCGTGACAGAGCTCTCGCAGCATCTCGGTCAGAAAAAGGCCCCAATATCAGGAAATGATGCACATTTATCTTCTTGGGCTGGGCCTGCCCCGTACAGAGGTTGGACTTAAATGCAACCGAGTATAATTGGCCAGTTACCCGGACATGGACAGGCCAACCACTGTCCATGCCTTGTTCCTGGAATGTGTGATGCTAGTGTGTGAATGTTGACTGGGCGTGTATCTAATGCAACAGACCTAAATAACAAGATAAAGAAAGTACATCTGGTTCCTGCTTTATCTATCCTCTGCTAGCGGTTAAGCTGTCCTGAACTATATCGAACTATAAGGCCAATTGTAACAGTTTCTCATTTTTTGTCCTCCCCTATTTATATACATGAGGAGGACAGAATGGTGGAAACACCTCTCAATAAAATGCAGTCCAGGACAAAAGCAGCACTAACTATGAGCTCAATGCCAAACACAGAATTACTTGTAGTTACTTATTACTGTGACAAAAGAAATCCTGATCATTATAGGCCTCATAGCAGTAAACTTTATGGCACAACAGTTGGATTGGACTATATTAGATTGTGCAGGTGCACCTAATTAAGTGGCCACTGAGCGTGTATAAATTTTGTGCCCATACTCCACACCTTTGAGTAAAAGACTACTTTAACTAAAGTTAATGGAGTTAATGAAATGCTTGAATAAACAAATTCAACAAAGACAAATACTGATCTAGTGGTCAACCAGCTGATTGGTGGTGATCGGTGTGTCACATTTATTCTCCGTCACTATTCACAGCTTACAATAAAACTGCTGTGTGACATGCAGACGGACCCGCTCTCACCCACGCCCATTTCCTCCAACGTCCCAAATAACTTCGGGGTTACAGCATCATTTCCTGCGAGTTGATAAATGTTCCTCGCTCCAGGCTCCGGTCCGACCTGAGAAATCCCCCCCTGGACCATGCACGCTGCCGGGACGATCTCCAGCTGGCTGCTTCCTGCGGGTGTAGGTGCGCGCTGCTCCGCTTCCCGGCAGACCGGGACAGAATTTCCCCGCACGTGTAGGAAGTCCACCCCCATGCCATATATGGGCATGGCCCTTTATATACTCTCATGCTGCCTTCATGTGCTGTCGGAAATATTACATGTCACAAAGTAGTAGTATGCTTTAACAGCATCACAAATAATAACATTTCTTTTAAGGTTTGGTTTACAAAGTACTTTGAATAAAAGTAGATATAAATTGTAATTCAGTAAGGAGGAGGTAGCAGAGTGCACAAGGGGGAAATGCATAGATACAGCTGTAACCTACATATGATAAATTAAGATTAAAAGACCATGAGGACCAACACCTGCTTAGTTCAATAAGTGATGTGGTGGAATGTCTATACCAAACACTCAATAAATATGTAAGAAATTATTTAAAGGATGATGCTGAAATTGCTAGGCAAAGTTTCCCAAGTGGTTAATATTGGAGAGTGGGAATTTTCTCAATATCCAGCATCATTCCAGCTGTTAAAAATCCAACAATAACAAAAAAGTTCAAGTTTATTTAGTGGTGTTAATCACTGCAACAGTCTCAAGGGCTTCACAAGCCCACACTTTACAGGAAAAAACGCCCCCCCCTACCTGAATCCTGATGGAGGCCAAGAAAAAAAAAAATAACTCCCACAAAACCCCAGAGGTCAATAGCTGTAAAGAAAAAAAATGGAAGGAATCTGGGGAGGGACCACAGAAACAGGAAAGCCCCCTATATCACATCAATTACTAGGCTGCCTGCATTTCCTCCCCTGCATCCTGCTGCTGCAGCTGCACAAAGCGCCTCAAAGTTGCTTGACTGGCAGATCCAGCCTGAACTTGCAGGATCGCACGTCGGAGCTTTTGGAGGCACACGAAGGCAGCGTGAGCCTTTTAAAAGAAAGTGAAACTGAAAGCAGAGGCTGCCTATCTGATGATGCATCGCCCACTTAGAGTGTTGATGCCAAACCTCCTGCGGTCAAAAAGTCATTGCCTTGTGTGCGCTGAGCTCTTCCAGTCTCTGGACTAAACACTGACAGTCTGCTCCACAAGTCACCGAGCAGCAGAGCCAGGCTCAGCAGCGGTTTGCACCAAGGAAAGACAGCCAATTTGTCGAGACTACCGTTTTTCATCTCCTGTCACTCAGCGGTTTCCCGGGTTTATGATCCCAGATGCACACAGGCGCACTGGTTTTGCGCCAGCTGTGATCCGTGCATGGCAGCGCTGCGGTTTTAGCTGCGCGCACACACGGAGCAGAGAGTCTTCCTCCTTGCCCCAGTCCCGTCGGACCGGCTGAGGGGTAGGAGATGCCCCCGCTATTCATGGAGACCAGATCCGACCCCGACAGCCCCTGCTCCTTGTCAGCGGAGGAGCGCCAAAGCAACACTCCTGACTCGGTAAGTCAATCAATCAGTGAATCAATCAAGCAAGCAAACAATCAATCACCCCGTCAGTCAGATACTACAGGCTACAAATATCACAATAAATGCATAAACTGCATATAACCCATAGGCTATGATATTCCTGGAGAATATTATGCTGCAGGAGAAAAATGCACATTTAATTTGCTGTTATGGCTCTATTTATTTAGCCTTTTTTTTATTACCATCTTTATCCTCACCTGTGTGTGTTAGTTTCTCTTTTCTTATCTCTGTTTTATTGATTTGCCCTTTGTCTTGTCTGTCTGGAGCTTGAAACTTTGTTGTGCTTGGTTTTGAAAAGTGGCACATAACATGAAACTATTAGTGCGTTTAATTTAATTTAATTTGATTTTTATTTTTGTTTGATGAAGCGACAATAAACGTAGCACTGAGTACCACAGACATGCTGTAGCCCAGCTAGGAATATCAGCATTATCATAGTAATATAAGACTATGTTAAGGCAAAATAAGTGAAGTTTAAGACAAATACATTAAAGCTGCTGCCACTGTTGCATCTCAGCTGGTTGTATTGGTGTACATTGTCACTCATTATCAGGGTTTCCTTCCTCTGCTGGCTTCCTGCCAGGCAGGTATGTAGAGGCTCAGCTGGAAGCCAAGTGCAAACTAACTTTAACAAAGGTGGCAAAGAAAAAGTGTAACAAACTTGAGCCTCCAGGGCCAAACATATGTCATTGGGTATTTCTAATATTTCAGCTGAGCATATCTTGTTTTCTCTGCAGCTGACTTGTCATTTGGGAAATGACCCAAAGCAGAAAAAGAAACTGTGTGTTTAGAGAGGGGAATAAATGTCTGATAGAAGAAACTGAATGTGATTACTTTAAGTTTTTACAGGAAGACATGATAGAAATCAACAATTTACCCCTCAAGTTTCACTTCATTTGTTGCCTGACAAATAGTCCAGTCAGTTTGAGTTTGCCCTGGGAGGCTTCACTTGGCGAGAGTTGCTGTTGAATTAAACATAAACGCTACAGTACATCAATTGTCCTTGCCATCCACATCCAAGTCTGTTTACATCTTCATCATCTCACTTGCAGATGACATGACCCTTCATGTGACAGGTTATTCCCATGACCTCACTAGCAATGGAATCCATTCAAAACACATGATGCAATATCAAAAATTCATTTGACGTCTGCCTAAAAACAGTCATTACTAGAAAAAGGCTGCAGGGTATGCCACAAGAGGACATGAGGCACATGAGGATATGCACTTTTGTAAATGAGCGTTGTGTGAACCTGGCTTGTCGTCTTGACAGGACAATGGAGGAGAGGAGCGGCAGACAGGAGAAAGAGGAGGAAAAAGAAGAGAGAAGAACAGAGATGCTGCGCGGAGGAGCAGGAGGAAACAGACCGAGAGGGCTGACGAGCTGCACGAGGTCTCACTCTCATTTCTCTCTCTCTCTCTCTCCTCTTGGACTCTCGCTCTGGCCCTGTTTCTGTCCCTGCTGCTCGCTCTCTCTCACACACGCGCTAATTACACAGTGACTAGTGGCAGCAGTGTCTCCAGTCTGTGTGTGTGTGTGTGTGTGTGTGTGTTGTGAAATCAGGCTGCGCGCTCACAGCCATTTCTTGTAAACACTCTGCCTTATAAGAATGACTCTCTCACTCCCTTCCTTTCCTCCCACCCCATTGGCTCTCCTTTCGTCTCTGCCCCCTTCACACCCACACCCACACACACATTCACACACACACACACACACACACCTTCACACACCCCCCCCCCCCCTCCCCTCCCTT
>OMLB01062300.1:18255-30845 GCA_900302555.1 Myripristis jacobus
CCACACACACACACACACACACACACACACACACACACACACACACACACACACACACACACACACACACACACACACACACGTGCTCGGATAGGAAGGGGAGGAAGAAGAAGGGGGGAGAAGGAGGGAGGCATGGAGGAGAGAGGAGGGAGGGGGTCTGGTGGGAGGGAGGTGAGACGGAGAGAAACACGGAGCGTCCAAACGGCGCGCTGCTGGAGAACAGGAGCGAATAAAACGGCAGATGATGAAGGGACGAGCCGCTGCCAGCCGTCTGGGACAGGTAACGGAGAGAGAGGACAGCAGCGGGGCGCATAACAGCTAATGATGCGTCTGTGTGAAATTAACGGGGTTTAAAAGGCAAGCAAGGCCACATAAATAAAGGCAAATAAATAAATAAATCCAGCATATAGCGTCATCCGCAGTGAGGAGCCTCTCTCCTCTCTCCTTGCACCACCTTAGGCTGAGGCACCAGTGGCAAGCCAGCCGGGATATGAGTGAAGCACATCCGCCTGCAACTTTCGAAATAAAAGTATTATCAGGGAATTTTGTTGCAACATTTTTTTTTTAAATAAACATGGGTAAGGCTTTTAGCTGGGTATGGCAAGGTGTGGCAACTGAACCCCACCCTTCACTACTTTCTGTGACCAGTCTGTATTACGTTAGAGAATAAATTGGCTATTCATGATGGCATTTACTTGGAGGCCTTGTCCGAAAAAGGCACACCAGGATCAGCGTGCCATCTTGGCTGACCTCCAATCCATAATCTAACACACAGAGTAAACAATCTGTCACTCATCACTCATGGCTCCATTTGCCCCAGAAATACAGTCACTGTTTAACCCTTTCATGCATGAACTATGAAAGCCTGAGTCCAGATTTTTTTCTTATGTGTTTTTACACTTCTTAGGGCATGAATATTTCTGTGAGTCTCCATACTTCTTTCAGGATGCAGGATTGGTATTACCATGTCATTCTACTAGTATTAATATGTTATCAGCAACAAGAACTGACAGTCTCTGCATAAACCTCAATGTAGGGGAGCAGCAAAGAGCATTCTAACAGCTGATATGCAGTTCCGCCATAGAAACCATTGCATTGCAGGAGAAAATTACTTTTAAATGGTCTTTTAAGCTGTCCACTGTAGTGACCGCTATGCGTGAAAGGGTTAAAATTTGGGCTGGTATGCCTAAATGATCAGATGCAAGGGCTTGCCTATTACATATCAACATGGAAAAAAAGAATATATTTGACAAAGAATTACTGGCAAATAACCTGCAATACAGTGTGGGAAAGAAGGTTGAACTTCTCACAGGTATGGTAACAAAAAGTCCAATGAAAAGGTAGTATAGGCTATCCCAGATTTTCAAGTAAAGGATGACAAAATACTCATATTTCACCTCTTAATTATTACTTTTTCATGTTCTGGACTCCCACAAGCAAGTTTTTTTATGATGTTATTTTTATGTTGTTGTTTGATGCTGTAAACTCCACATTGCCAGAAATGAGGAACAATCCTCAGTAATTTTTGAAAACATGAGTACCATGAATACCTTCCGGCCAATGAGCTCTGGGATAGGTTCCAGCCCCCCATGACCCTTAGCAGGATAACTAGTTTGGAAAATGGATGAATGAATGAATAAAGGTTGATACAGCTGCTGCTGCTGCTGATGATGGTGATGACGAAATGCAAGGTTAGTGATGCTGGGTCGACATCAAAATTCATGTGCTTAAATGCTTGTGAAGGGCGTCAGAACTTTGAAATATGAGCAAATTCACTTGATTTCTTTCAAAAACATAGGGGATAAGGTGACGAGCAAATTAGCAAAAATGACCCCAAAATCATCATGATATTTCATGATCATTATATATTTAACATAAAACAAGAAGAAAATAACAAAAAAAAAAAACATTACCACCAAAAATGACCCCAAAAGACTGTTACAAAAGCACACTGAGACTGCGCTTAGGTGACTTTCACATTAATTTTAATGAGAGTGGCATTTAAGTATTCCTTTAATGCTGAGGACCTCCTCAAAGATCCTCAAGGGCCCCTGGGGGTCGCTGGACCCCACTTTGAAAACCATCGACCTGTAGTACGTTGTTATTTATTTTATTATTATTATTATTATTATTTTTAGTCACAATGCCTTTATTTTGAAGGCTGGGCGCCGCACTTCCGGTATCAGTCTGGCTAAGTGTGGCGGGCTTGGCGCTGCTGGCTGAGGCGCTGTAGGACGACCGGATAACGGGAACCGAGAAGGGGGCACATGAGCAAAACGCGTCAGACAAACAGACACAGACGGGGTGGTATTGTATAACACGGGCCTGTAGCTCTTCACAGGGAGCTGCCACTGCGGGAGAGGCAGCGCTTTTCACCCCCGTTTGCTTCTTCCGTTCCGTTTTTAACCGAGGAGGCAAGGCGCCGAGCGGAGAGAGGAGCGGGATCTCGGTGTTGCATCGGCCCCTGGCGGAAGAGCTGCACATGTCGGCACGGTGAGGGACCGTTTCCCCGCCCTGATACGGTAGGAGGACGGCAGGGAGCTCCGGGGGGCGAACGCCTGGCCAGAAGAACGATTAACACTTACGAAAAAAACAAGCAAAAACAAACAAAAACAAAAACACAAAAACCAACAGTCGTTTTCACGGTCAGAGGAGGATCCGATAAACCGAGCGAGAGGGACAACAGTGATGCGGCAGCCGAGGTGGGCCCAGATTGATGATTTTATGATATCATCACCGTCATCCACCTCCAGGACCGATCACTGATTTATTGATAACTGATCAATGAGGAGCAACACATCCAGGCCTATCAGCTAACCTGGCCTGGGATCCGATTGTGATTTTTTATTTTATTATTATTTTTTTTTAATTTGGAAGAGCACAAGGAGATTAATCGGTGCTTGAATCGGTGCTTTGATTACAGAGATTTGTGGTCGTCTTTGCGCAAGGAAGGAATCAATACATCGGCGGTTAAATATATAAATAAATGTCCAAATTTAGGCCGATGACTTAGTCGGTGTGTGACGCCAATACAGCAGCAGCAGCAGCAGCAGCAGCAGCAGCAGAGAGGCGTGTGTGTGTGTGTGTATGTGTGTGTATGTGTGTGTGAGTGTGTTCAGGAGGACAGACGCGCCTGTCTGAGCATCATCTGCTAGGCTGCTCCTTTACGGGGATGCTGCACATGCGATTTTTCATCTGTGCATGAAAAAGGGAGAGAAATAATAAATAAAAAAATACAAGTAAAGGATGCAGCGACCCTGATACAGACGGCAAGGCGCGCAAAACGGACCGGACACCCAGCGAATACCTCCAAATATCTGCCCTCACCTCTCCTCCTCCTCTAACCTCCCCTCCATCTCTGCACCTCCTCCTCCCCCCTCTCCTCCTCCTCCTCCCTTGTCCTTTATCTCTCCCCCCTCTTCTCCCCTCTCCTACACACTGTTCATTTTGATCAATTGATAATCTATCGGTGAATCAAAAAGCCCCCTCCCTCCTCCATCCATCCCTCCCTCCCTCCTCCATCCATCCATCCCCATCCATCCATCCATCCATCCATCCATTCTCTCAGAACTCCCCTTTAAGCACTCCAACACACACTCCAGCTCGCAAATAACACCGCATCATCATCGTCAACATCCATCATGGAGACGACCAAGCTGCCTCCGTCCAGCCCGTCCTCGCCGACCACCGGCTTCTCGGTGCCCTCAGCGGAGAAGGTGGATGGCTTCCCCCGCAGGTCGATGCGCAGAGCCCGGCAGAGGAGGTCCCACAGCTCGTCTCAGTTCCGCTACCAGAGCTCCCAGGTGGAGCTCACCCCGCTGCCCCTGCTCAAAGGTGAACACACACACACACACACACACACACACACACACACACACACACACACACGCACGCGCACACACACACACACACACACACACACACACACACACACACACGCACGTGCACACGCACACGCACACAGTACTCAGTGATCAGTGTGAGAGGGATGTTGCACATCACAACAGAACCTCAACTCCCTGTAGGAATATTACAGAGATATTACAGAGATACCATAAGAGAGGGTTAATGTAGACTTGCTTTTAAGTGCCTCAGACACACTTTTTATCCTTATAGCACCACTGAAGTAATTTTTCATTAGAATGAACCATATATATTTATATCTTGCTTGTTCAGTAACATTGATAACCTACATGCTGGAGGCTATATGTGTCCACTTGATATTCCCATGCAATGCCCTTGGTGGAAAAATACATTTAATCTAAATAGCTATACATTTGACTTTTATCCTCCATTGTTTAATAATGATCCACTCATGTATTTTCTGTTGATAATCTATCATAGGCTACATAGCCTACATATACTATACATATATCCTTTGCCACTCTTCTGCGTTTTCTGATTGATGGAGATGATTGTGGTATATTTAAATGATTTAACTGACATGAACCAACATGGTCACACATCTTTGATTTATATAAGCATGTTCATAGAATACACTGTACCTTCTCCAATAGGTTTTCAGTGCCTGGCTGGGGTGGGGTGGGGATTGAGGAAATAATGGGTGGGATAACAACAAATTGGGAAAAAAATGGAGGGTTGGTGGCAGTTTACTCTTCCAGCGCCTCCATTTTTATGACTCCAAACGTTGCTGCTTCAGATAGCTGCCGCACATTTCAATTTGCAGGTTTCACCACAGCCTGTTTCAACCAGAGACACAATTTTCCCATCGTTATTAAGTAGATAAAGATATTTGTGCCGCTTTGGAGAAACCGGGCCTTTGCCTGCATGAGTATTGAGGCTAAATGGCATGCTAGCCTGAGTCAATATTGTGTTTGTGGCGGCCTGTCCAAAGGTTCAAGTTCAAATTCTGTTTGCAGAGTTACTGTGTACGGTGTTACACACACAAATGTACCAGTTACCTTAAAACACACCTGATACCCTTTTGCCCTTTACCATGCCATCAATGCATAATGATTTGTAATTGATAAACCTGGTGAAATAAAGATTCAATTAAAAAATCTAAATAAGAAGCACACAGATCAGGCAGTATGGCTATGATGGACACCCGACATTCAGACTGGTAGGAAATCTTCAGTAAAGCTGGTGTTCGCTGTATTATTTCCAAATCTGTTGTTGCCATAGCTCTGAATCCCAGTGCTGCTGTTACTACACCAAGGCCAGTTTGATCTGTGAGAGCTTGTTCAATACCCACCGAGAATGAAAGCATGAGGCAGCAGAGTGATGGGACCCATTCACCGAGTCTTAGAAATAATATTGTCTGCACTTTCCAAACTGAGACCTTCTCACATCTCCACTCCTATTGAATGTGAACGAATCAAGTCAATCTTGCCTTCAGCAGGGATACAATCGAGATCTACATGCATAGTGGTCGATCAGGACCGCTGTTAGATGAAACCATATATTGGTTGTGGTTGTTGATGAAAATTACCCGTTGCTGACCACCAGAAACCCCGAAAGCTATTAGAAATTTGAAACATGTCGTAGGCCGGACTTTGTTTTTCAGCAGTATGAGCCAAAGGTGTTCAAATCAATATTTTGATACCTGTTTTCGAGACCTATCCCTTTCCTTTTCCTTTTCCAGCCGTTTCACATGAGCTGTTGTATCGCTCTGTCTCTGCCTCTCACCTTCTCCGTCCCTGTGTCTCTCCCTCGTCCATGTGTGTAGGACAAGGGCACATCCTAAGTCGTCATATATTCCCCCTTTATAAGGTTATTTCCCCTTTCATGTAGCCTGCAATCTGTTTCCATTAACCCTCTATGAGCAGGAGACCTTTGGGCTTTTAGAGACAGCGCCAGGCGGGTGTGTGTGTGTCTTTGTGGTGGTGCGCTGTATGCTCTGATGTATTTTTACACCTCATTTACCTGGCTTTGACTTCCTCTCAGGCCTGTGAGTGCAGGGTGTGCAGTGCATGATGATGGAAGCTTTTCATCGCGTCAATACGGGACCTGCGATTCAAAGCACGCTTTACTCTCTGTGCAGGGGTGCCGTGGCCATCACAGATACCAGTCTCACACTTTTTACATGCGTGCTGCACTGCTGCGGCACTGTTTCTGGATGCCCAGGAGGAACTGATAGTAAGATCCTGCAGCACCAGCGCAGGAGAGATGCCTGGTGTGGTGTGGGGAATTCTCTAGCAGCCGACTATGTAGGCCAAGTGTAGGCAGACTTGTGAGTATTGTGCCCTTCAGGGAATTACATTCCCTTTGTTAATTTGAGCTACCCCTCTTGTGGACAGCCGTGCGCCTCTTTGACTTGAAGCTCTGAGCAGTACTTCACACAAGATGGCTTGTCTTTACTTTGCTGTAATGTCTGCTAGCAGTTGCAGGCTGTGTAGATAGCACAATATAGACCTAAACAGAAAGATAAATAAAGAAAAAGACATGGCCGAGACGTGATATAGGCAAGAACAGCAAGGCAGCGATAAAGGGAAAATTCTCAAAACATTTAAAGGGATGATAAACCCATTTAAACATGGCGATTTTCTTATTTAGTGCTATTATTGAGTACTATTTTCATCATCCACCAACATTTGAGACCCTAAATGTCACTGACTTGCTTGTAGGTCATGGTACTGTCTCTACCAACCAGCAAAGTGAACATATCATGCAGCTGACATAGCTATGGCTCTCACCAGCGCTGCAACAATATGTTAGCAAATATTTCCCCAGCTAACACTGCTGTAGAGCGAGGGTCATCAAGTACATTTGTCCAAGGGCCAGATATTTGCTGGGCAGACACTGGGGGCCGGAATTTCAAATAACAACTTTTAAATGTATTTAGGCACAATGAGCCTATTGTTGTTTTAATATTTTCACTTTCTTACAAAATACATTTTAATTTTATCAGTCATATCAGCATAAGTCGACTCCTGAAAAACATTTAGAAACATAATTGCCAGGGAATGTTAATCAAATTATACAGGGTTTGATGTTATTATGCAGTGTCCTGATTGGTGGAAAATGCCTGCAGGAAGAAAAGCCTTGTGAATTTTCTGTCTGGCAAGCAAAAGCCGAAATTTCTTTTTAAATGATGGCATGTGAAAAAAAAAATAAAATAAAATGAAATTACTCTCGGCTTCACCTATCCGAGGCTACTGCTATTCAGTGCCAATCAGCCAGTCAGGCGCAGCTTTGTGAGTGAGACTGAGTGAGGTTGTGTGGCTGCTCTCAGGTAACTAATAACCAGCTGACAGGTGGATTTATGACTTCTTTAGAACCTGCAGGGCGATGGCAGCTCTCGATGTTCTCAATACAAACCATTTTCATGAAAAATTGAATAGTGTAGTTTACCATCCCTTTAAATAACACCGTTGGAGGCAGCTATTGATAATATACATCGCATTTTTGGCATGTTTGTGCTTGGTGGTGTGTTATTTTTATTTCCCTGGACGAGTAGCAACATATAGATGGCATGATATCACATCAAAGTATTTCTTGTGCATTTCTTGTGGTACAGAATCAAAAAGGGTTTCTTTCCAGACTCATGTTGGGTAAATCCATCACAGAAGAGACAGAGATGCCAATTTCCTTATTGACAGTAGCCTCAATAGACCAGAATGCAATGCAGCCACAGCTTGCATCTTTGTGTGTCTCTTTGAGCCGTTTTGTGTAATTAGAACAACAAGGCATGGGGCAACACTGCATTATTCTCATTCCATTCTCATATTTCTTCAGTTTTAACTCTATCACTAGTGATTTCTCCACCTAAGTCTCTTCTCAGGTGGTTAAAAATTATTCTGGAAGTAAGTAACTGAAGTAGCCAAGGCAGGGTGAGGTAAAGCAAGTACATCAAAATTGTAAGTTACACTTCATAAAATATGAACTCCTGGAATACACTGGATATCATAGATGTTATCAAGCTGTGAGAGAAACCAAGGGTGGATTTTTCCTTTAATGCCAGTCAGAGAGGCTGTGGAGCCTCACTGCTGTTGGCAAGGTGGATTTTTTTCATGTGATTTGTTCCAGCCTTGAAACAAGTCAAGTCACCACCTCTCCTCTGAGGACTGTTTCTGCTTCTGACAAGGCTCACATATCTAGTATATAGATATGGATTTAGGTATAGCTTCCCGAGCCGGTGCTCGGTCCATGTTACATGATATCTGACACACAACATTTGCCGAATGCTTTGTGGAGGATCCAGTGCACAAGGGCGAACGTGACGGCAGGGCTGAGGGGCAGCAGGGTGGCGAGATGTTTCAGTCTGGCTCCGCCCACATGTGGCCGAGCGTTAGCCGGCTGAAGTCACATTGATCAAGACATTGAATTTCCCTCCTGTGTCAGGGGAGCTATTCTGCAGCAGACTCTGACCTTTGACATACCAAGCACAAAGAAAATTTCCCCGCAGGGTTTTAATTAAGCATCACATTGTAATTATTGAACAAGTGCTGCTAATATTTCTCTTTATGCGTGAGGTGGTTGGCTGTAAAATGGCATAGCACACAATCGCATGCTGCATTTATGTCACTTACGTTAGGGTAAAGTATGTCATCATGTGCCACAGAGTTTATTTGTGAGGTAGAAACTACATAATGACGCTGAGGTAAGACGACACCATACATGTGTAGCTCCAGTAACCAGCGTCTGGAACAGCGAAGGGGCCAAGAAAAGATGCAGAGATCTGCAGAGGTGGTCGAGCCAGCCAATCAATCCAGACATGGAGGATGAAGGGTATATAGGGTCCCTATAATCCCTGTGATGGTGCATTGCTGTTTGGCCCTGGGCCTGTGGCTCCAACACACACATGCACGTGCAGTTCTTCCCTGTGTGGACACCGTGTTCTTGGACAGTTCTGAGCTTCAAAGTGGCTGCACTGCGCTGCAATGTGCACTTTATGTCTGTAATGGGCTTATACAGGCAGCCAAGAGGGGCATTAGAAAATTCTGTATGGAAACGCACACACAGACACTTCATATACATTTATATTGTATATTGTAAATTATGTACATAGTCCAATTAACCTACATTTATACAATATATACACACCACGATTCCGTATTTATTCATTTATTGTAATTTATTATATTAATTTCATGTAGTTATAGAAATGATTGACTATAATAGAGAAATTCTGTTGGAGATGAGTTGTCCCTTCAAGAATAATTGCCTCTCGATTCATAAAAAAACATGAAACCATTCCAGTCAAAGCCTCAGTGTTTGCTGAACTGGTTGGTCTGCCAAGTGTGAACTGCCAGTACTACATTGTGTCATCTCTCTTTACTCCCTTTCACTAATCGCTAAATGTCCCTGTCATTTTCCTAACCACAGTGTAGACACCAGCAAATATATGGCAAGTTCATAATTATTATATGATACTGGTATTGCTTTAAAAGAGGGAATAAACATGGATCAAAGGATCATGACGTCTTTGACTGAATACGCTGATACTGATAATGTGACAATAATGTCGAGATGATCGCTGGTGCTTTCGTGAGATATTTAAACACAACATTTTGGATAAACAGCCATTAGTAATGTGGATGGGATAACTGAATGGCTAGCAAGTTCAGAAAATTGCATCCCTTTACTGCATGCAGCCTTTAACACCAGGAAAAGACAACACGTGGATGTCCTATTATGATATCCAAAATATCAGGAGTTTGGATCTAGAGCACAATAATGATATAATATTTTTCACAATTATGATGTAATGGCTGCCGTGGCTGCTATACATTGGTGGTGGCTGAAGTGATTTTTCACTGTAAAGAGCTTTGAGTATCTAGATAAAGTGCTATACAATTGTAATCCATTATCATTCTTCTTGTTGTTGTTATCATTATTATATTGATGCATCATCCAGCCGCATTGGGCAGTGCCTTTAACACTGTTAGCAGTGGCTGCGTTTTAAGTGGGTTCTCTTTTTTTTTCATTTCCTTATGACACTGTTATTTTGGAAAAAGGCAACTGTGATCTAAGTGCTGCCAAGCCTTTTCACCCAGGGACCCAAATGAGAAATTAAGTCTCACCCAGAGACCGGGGCTCAGCACACTTAGTCTTTTCCTGAGCCCAAAGCAAATGAAAATATGTCATATCAGCTGTCATCAGATAAAAGTCTATAGTCCATTTTGAGTCCCAAACAATATCTCTAAGCCACGATGAAAGCATTCCCCTCCTGTCCCGCCTCTCTCCACTTTAAGCGTCACATTAAATAATAAAATCCTTGAGGACGGTGTCCAATAAACACGGGGGAGGAAGTTAATGGTTCTGGGAACTACCCAAGTACAGCTAACCGGCTGTCGTCATCACTTTACCTTTCCCATGAGCCCACAGGCATAATCTGACTGCAGGTAAGCAGAAATTAGATTTTCAAAACATAGTGGTGCCTGGGACAGGAACATCTATCTATCTATCTATCTATCTATCTATCTATCTATCTATCTATCTATCTAAATCTCCCAGTTTTCTGCCTGCTCACATTACTCTTATTGAAGTTCTATATTGAATGAAGGAGCTTATCAGATTGTCTGGCCTGTTTCAAAGTAAATGTGACATAAACAGAGGACTGCAACTGCCTCATACGACAGCCCAGTCAATACAGTATGTGTGAATGTGCCCAGCTGTTCTCCAAAGTTACCAAATTTAGAGGCAAAAACCAGTTTTTGTTAAACTTACACTTAGAGTGTCTAATGGTCTGAAAATAATACAAACAAGATCTGTCAGTAGATCACTGGGTTGGTGCCTTTGCTTTGCCGGCATTGCTCCTACAGGGTTCCTGGTGCCCTTCATCCCTTCATCTAACCAGACAGCAGGCTGTTAGCACAGCGCTCCTCCCTGGCTGTGATGCTCTCCCCTGGGGCTGGAGACGCCAGTCAGGCTCCCTGGTCACGGGTCTTCTGCCGCCGCTAGCGCGCTAACCGAGCTAAGGTCATGCTAATGCCCTCCCTCCAGTCAGCAGACAGACAAACTTATGATTAACATTTATGCCTTGTTTTATGCACTGGCGAATTTCACAACTGATTCATATACAGCCGGGGAAGCTATTTTCAATTTCAGCACAAGATGAACATTGAACTAACTCGCTCCCCCTATCAAAGGCAGAAAATCCTGCAAGTGATGGAGTCAGCACTGGGACTCACAACACCTAGAGGGCGGTGCGGTGGGACTCGCTTTGGCAGATGAGCCTGGCTTCAGATCCCTTTGCTGCCAATATCTAGACTTTTCCTCCATTTCCTCTGTCTCTTTTTCTGGCTAACCCATTTACCTGGTATTAGAATGTGCTGTGCATCTGGCCATCGAATCCATGAGGAAAAACACAAGTGCTCACAGCCGACACAGGTTACGTTATGGACCTCAGGTAGAAATGTCCTTATTGTGAATAAAAACATCATCCACATCTGTTAGAATAGTCATATGTTGGGTACAAATCTAATCACTGCGGGTAAAAACCTCATTGCCAGGCCAGAAACATCATCACTATCGATAGAAATGTTAGTATGGGTAGAAATGTCGTCACACTGGGTAAAAATATCATCTCAGTGAGTATGATTACAATAACCATGGGTGTAAACCACATCACTGTGGGTAGAAATGTATCAGCATGAGTGACTACGTCATCACTGCACCTCCTACTAATGAGTCATCGAAGACAATCCTCTCCGCAGTGCCTCACCTGTAGAGACCCCTACACTTGCCATTGTTCTTTTGGATGCCGCCTTCCTACCCTCTCACCTGCTTTGCATAACAGATGTGACAACTGAGATCCAGTCGCAGTGCAGTCAGAAAGTGGACAACAAAAGCAGTTTAAAAACGGTGTAAGGGCGAGACATCTATCTATCTGATATTTTTTTGGATGATGTTGGATGGCGTTTTAAATGATTCCTTCAGTCTGAATCAAGACGCTGCATAGTGGAAAGCAGCGTTTCTCAAACTTTTTGGTGACAAGGACTCCTAAACTGATACGCATCAGGCTGTGGACCCGTATTTGATAAGATGTATTCTCAGGGATACGCAGAAGAGTGTGAAACCTATGAACTGACTAGCTTCTAATCAGTGAAGTAATAGTGAAATTAAAACATGCTGTATTTCTCTGGGGAGCCCCTGAAACCCCACAAGGACCCCGGGGTGTCTCCCAACCCCAAGTTGAGAACCGTTGGACATATCTGGAGTGCACCTGCTTCCTGGCCCAGATACATCAAGAGTTTGTCCGTGTATTTCAACCTGCTTACCATACAGATGTACAGGGATAGTTGGGTCAAGATATCCCAACCCACCGGAGTCTCTTCCAATCATAATAATGTGATACAATATTATATAATACAGTATAACTTCAGTGAGCTACAAGGAGGGACAGTGAGATTTGGGAAAGAGGTTTGGCCCCTGTGGTTTTGCCCTGCAGCAGGCTGATGATGTCACTGTGTCAGATCTTCTACGGCTCACTGAAACCCAAAGAGACAGCACATGGATGCAGAAGTGGATGGATCTTGTTTACTTGGAGTGTGTGTGTGTGTGTGTGTGTGTGTGATTGTGTGTATAATTGCATCTTTAAAGCGAGTTCGTATGCAATCACGAGACACTTTCTCGTCTATCCTGGGGAACTTTGCTTCTGCCAGCAGCAACAGCAGCGGGAGTTC
>OMLB01062302.1:0-10011 GCA_900302555.1 Myripristis jacobus
CAAAAACTATTCTAAAAAATTACAACCAAACTATATTTATAATTATTAAAATTATAAATAAAGGTCGGATCAGTGATGCTGGATCAGATTTCTTGTCTTAAAATGCTTGCAAACAAGCATTTTAATACTGAACACAAAAAAGCTCAAGGTTCTTATAATGCAAAATCACTTCAAATGGAAGACTGTGGCTTACTGAAAGACAACCTGGGGATTCAGAAGATGAAAAAGTTTGAAAGGCCCTGCGCTAGAAGCAGAACAGTCTGGCAAATCAATTCAGAAGAATTCCCTCCACATTTAATGCAATGTTGTCAAATGTCTGGCATCTAAATGGACTTGCTGCATGGAAAGCTACACCTTAAAGATGTCAACAAGCCAGGAAAAATCCAGCCAGTATGTTTTGTCCTAAACCAAAGGCCTCACTCAGGTCCTCACTATACAGTGGCTTTGGTCACTGGCGCTGTCATGTTTTTGAAGGAAAAAAGGGAGAAAAGAAGGGGGGCAGGCCCAGCGGAGTGATTTTTTTTTCTCTTTTTTTCTTGCAAGGAGCCACAGCTAATTTCATGCTCTGCATTTTATTGTCATGCTTCGGTAATTGTGCCTCTGTGCTGCATGACCGCTGAAAACACTCACCACCATAAGGTAGTAGATACTAAAGCTCACTATTGCTCGCACCAGTATGCACACACACATGCACACACACACTGAGGTAATAACTGTGGAATTGCACAGCAGATGTGGGAGATGGAAATGAACAGGAACAAGAGCAGAAGTATGCACGATCCCTGAACAAGAGAGGCACTTTATTTCCAATAATCTCATATTATACTGACTCCATCAAAGATCTGTTACGCCAGGCAAATTCCAGCCATTTGCTTCTGGATACTAAGAAAACTTTAGCTGCGGTTTGTAGGCATCTAACCATGAAGCTATCAGCCAGTCAACAGTCAGTCAGAACTAGTGGTCCAGTGACTAGGTAGTAATCACCTTGCCAGTACACAGCTGGCTGATTTCTTGCTTTAATTTAGTCACTAATTTGCCAAACACATATCCCTTCCCTTACACACCCTCCATTGAACCCATTACATAATAACCTGAGATAACGTGAGACCTATCTGGCTCTGAAAACCTTCTATCTATCTATCTATCTATCTATCTATCTATCTATCTATCTATATATACATATAGGGAGGGAGAGAGAGAGAGAGAGAGGAGAGAGGAGAGAGGAGAGAGAGAGAGAGAGAGAGATTTGTGAATCATTTGTGAATGATTCCTCTCCCCTGCCATATGTCCTGCCCAGACATCCTGTTCCAACAGGAATTCCATAAAATCAAGACAGTAAGAGTCCATTTCATGGGGTCTTTAAGGATGTTATATTCGTACCAAGCATGTTTGGAGCAGCTCATTTGAACTCTGCAGGATTTATTCTGCTGAGTCAGTTTGCATGGCCTGTGAGAACAATGCCATTCAAACTATAATCTAAACCTATTACATGACACAACCCAAACACAAAAGGTTTTATGAAGTGGTAGAAAGAGTACTACAAATTGCTACTTAAGTAGAAGTACTGTTACTTTGCTGGTATTTGACTGCAGCAGAAGTACTGCTGTTAAAATCTACTGCAGTTAAAATAAAAAGTATCTCATTTAAAATGTAAAAGTGACTGAGTTCCTTTTTCAAAACAGTAACTGTATTAAGTGTGAACTTTTCCATGCAGTTATATAAGGAGAGAACATGACCCAAACTATATTCTTTTAAAGCGGCATTGCACAAAATTGCTGAAGGTTGATTGAAGGAGGACCCTTTTATTCCAACGGGTGCCGATTCAGACATAATTCATGGATCAGATATTGGACTGACATTACCAATTGATGTACCAACATGTGATAGACAGCACACATAGTATGTCAGTGAAATTTCTGTAGTTAATCTACCAACACTGACTCCACAACAGTCCGGTAGCCTGCCTAACTGACTGCTGCTGCTAGTGAACACAGAGATGTTTTCTACTTCTTCTTCTTCTTCTTCACCACCCGTATAGCGCCACAGTAGAATGTGCTGGTATTGCAGTCAAATTAGAAAATGATATTGCAGTGGTCGTTATTATGAAAACTACTACAAGTAGTAAATAATAAATTGCTTTACACTTGACTTGTTCTCGTTTTTCAAAAACATTATAGGAGTTGTCAAAGAAATTTGCACTCATACACCTGTTTGTATGTGGAAATCTACTAAACCCACAGTTCAAATAAATTTAAATTTAAATTAAATGCATTTTTGTATATTCCTACTCTTTTAATAGAGATTTTGTGTGATTTCTTACAGTCTCATTAAACAACAACAACAACTACAACAATAATCATCATCATCATCAAGAAAAAACAGCTCTGGTATCAGAATGATACTCGGTGTCAGAAATATCTAAAGCCCAGGTATTGGCAATGGATCAGAGCTGAAAAAAGTGGATCATTGCATCCCTAATGATGAGCCACCATTGCACGATAATTTCTTAAAGGGGGCCTATTATGCTCATTTCCAGCTCCATCTTTTTATTCTGTGAAAAAAGTCAACTTCCAGAAGCCTGCTGTGGCGCCAGGGCCAAAATTTGTTCTCCTGGGAGGTTGGCAATTTTTTTTTTTTTACATTTTACAATTGGCTTATTGGTTAAGGTTAGGGTTACGGTTTGGATTAGGCATAAGTTGGTTATGGCTAACATTAGGGAAAGGCAGTAGAGAATTTGAAGTCATTTTGCCCACGTAGGGAAAAAAAATGAAACCGTCACAAAATAACATGTTAACTCTCGGATTCACTGCTTCACTCTCACTACTGCCACTCCCTTTCTACATTCACTCTCAAGCTCACTTAACCACAGCTTCTCTCCCTCTCTCTCTCGCGCTCTCTTGCGTGCTTTACCTGGAGCAGATGGCCATAAAAAAGAATCCGTGACAAGCGGACATCAGGTCACTGCAAAAGCAGTCTGAAGAAAGAGAATGATGGTGTATCAGTGAAGCGCCAACTATGACTTTTCTTTTAATAAAAGCATGGTAGATGGAAAGTAGATACATGCTACACAGTAATGTAGTAGATAAACCATGGTTAAACCAAAATCACATTGACTGCACATGTGCCAAAACATCCTATGCAGCTGATAATTTGACCCCCTCAAAAGCCCAAAAAAAAAAAAAAAAAGCCAGCCACTTAGTATCAGCTATTGCCATTGCCACTGTATAAACAGAGAGGTGCTAAAGCTTTTGTGCAGCTTGGTCTTACTATGATGAATCTTCATCCCTTCCAAATAAACAAATGAACACAAAATTGCATTTCCAGCAATACAACTTCAATTACACCATCTGGCTGTGGGGTATTGTTTCATACATTGTAATGTAGAAGGCAATCACCTTTGTTTTCATTTTACATGCATGACAACCAAGAACGCTGTTGGAGTTAATTTGACACAAGTTAAAGAATGAACACAGGCTAGTCAATAAAAGACAGCCGCAAGCTACTGAATAGTGCCCAATTGCCTTGTCTTCAAAGCTTGTTACACAGATCTCAGACAGAAGTTTTATCAAATCATTTGTAATGGCATCCACAGTGTTCCCTCTTTATAATGTGAATGTGCATGTGCAGCCTATATTAACCATCATAATTGCAGGGCAGCAGGGCACCAGGGCATCTCAATTACAAATAAATATCTTTTATAAGCTCTCACCACTTGATCAGGTATTAGCCTCCATAAACACTCTACATAAATGTCCTAACTATCACTACCACCACCATCCCCAACCACACAAACACTGACACACCCTGTGATAAGAGGTGGACACACATTCACACCATTGCTATCCAACTTCATTCCCTGTCTGGCAGATTAAAGAAAGAGTAGCTCTCAGCTAAAAATGGACAGCTCAAAGCCAGCTGCCCTCTTTTCATTCGATTCACTCAATTAGAGTAAATAAACCCGCACCATTTCCTGGTGTCTTATATTAAACAGAAGATCAGTGTTGTCTTTGACCCTGCAGAGGTGCCACACACACACACACACATACGCACGCACACACACCCACAGACACACACACAGACACACACACACACACCAGTTCGCCCACCCTGAAAGAATTGGTAAATGCAAGTGGTTTAGGTTTCAGTCAGAACATTTGTGTTGTTATCCTGCTTTTATTTTTTCATCCAGCCAAGATGGCCTATTTTTCTTATAATACAAAAGATTCAATAAATATAAATAAGGTGATTTGACCGGTTTAATTATTTGTTTGGAATAACAATCGAGCAAACTTAGAAGGACCAAACCAATGATACTGTATGCTTAGCATAATATTTCTACAAAATGTACACATTTTTTTCCCCATGAAAAACATCCTTTTGCACCTTAAATGTAACTCTAAAGCTTGCCCTCTTTAAAAATGTGCAGTTCTATGAATATGAAAATGATCTCCACCCACCCTCCCTGCTGGCACACTGGGTTGGGTTGTGGGACTAATAAAGGAGTATCTTATCTCATCTTATCTTATCTTGTAACCAGAGCACTGTTCACAGAACACGGAAGTCCCATCCCACGACACTAATGAAAATAGTGCCATATGTCGAGTTCGAGTCGAGTTTCATCTTTTGAGTTGTTTTGTTGTTGTTTGTTTGTTTTAAACAACACACATCCAGCAGTCCAGACCGGTGGAGCTGCTGCTAATGATGTGCAAAGCAGCGCCCCATCAGTTAACAGGACTGGCTGTGGGATTTGTGACAAACCAAATATAGCTGGCCCAGAGTACATCTGAATCTCAGATTTTAGGGGTGTGCGCACACAACTCCACCTTCAGTCGGTGAGTGTGAAAACACTTTCTAGTTCTCACGTTCTAGTGACAAACGTTTCACAGAGACAAGTCAGTATAGTCAAGGTCAGCCATTTTAGGGGGACAGAAACATGAGAAAAACAAATTTCTGAGTGGAGGAGGACTTTAATCTTTTCCCAAAGCAAATATCCAGCCATTGGTTACCATTCAATTGACTATGATATTAAAATAAATGTTCAGATATCACCGTAATAATCACCAACATTAGTTTTCTAAATGCAGTAGCACTACTGTGTTTTGACAACTTGAAATTGGGCGCAATGAAACGCTCTCTGCTGGAGAATAGTCCCCAGGAATCTTCCCTGTTTGCACGAGGGGCACCCACCCCCCTTGTGATCTGATTGGCCACATCATGTGCCCACCAAATTATCACTGCTCTATCAATCAGTGTGTGCTTAAAAACACCAGAGAACACGCAAGCAGGTGTAGGAACCGCAGGGGACAGGGAGGACATGTCACCCCATTTTTAGGAACAGTTACACTTTCCTTTCCCATAATTACACTGGGAAAAAAATCCAACAGGCACATGACTTTTATTTTGATAGATAGGATCTGACTATCACAAAGCATCCATTTTGCTTGACAATGCTCAACCCCTCATGTTACCCACCAGCAGTGGGTAACATGAGGTGGGTTTCAGTGGCCTAACTTTAGCATGAACGTCACTTCAACTAATGCTGCCCGAAAATGTTTTAAAAAATCCTTCCAGGGATGTAATGAGGAACTAGGCTAAGCAAACCAAATGGTTTTTTTTTAGACAACACAGCCCAACACTGACATAAGCCTTAGCATTTATGTAAAAATGTCATGTATCAGGTGAACCCTAGTACATGCAGCAGGGAAGAGGAAGGTAGAGCTGGAAGACGTGAGGTCTGCTAATAAAATGATTTCTGATGAATAAATGGAAGGTTACACTGTAGTTTTAAAATGGGATACAGCCTATTGGTGTTTAGACAAACATCACTGCAGCCATGTCATATCTTTAGGATCAGGAAGGCAGCGACATGACAAGAGGAGAAGAGTCTCAGGTAATGTCTCAAAATTATTAGTGGTGAACAATGCATAAGTATATGCCTTACACCAAGTCTTTTTCGCCAAAGACAGAACATATCAAAATTAATAAAACTGACAGCCTACCAGACCTGTTGTTAGTATGTCATATTTTAAGGGCCGTGTGTTATTTTATCAAGAGAATCCTGGTAGCAAGAGCAGGGAAGAGTCGAGTGGAGCTACCTGATCTCAAGTGAGGTCTTAAAATAGATTAATGATAAATACAGGGTTGATTCAGAGCTACAAGGTGTGAGGTGGGGGCTTAAATGGATATGTGATGAATAAATTCAAGTTTATGCCTAAGTTTTTAAATGAACTACATTGAGATTATGGGCCATTTGCTTAGACAAGCATCACAGTAAACTTTTTCAGGAGCAAAAAAAGCAGCAGCAAAATGGTGAGAGTTCACCTCAGACACAGGCTTTCAGGTGAGGTCTTCAAAGGGAATAGAATTACATGTTTTATTCTGCTGTGGAGATATATCAGTACATGTGTACGAATTGTATGCAGTCAAAAAATTAAGCATTCACTTTTGATGGCTCTCCAATCACCCACAGACCTGAGAATATTTACTATCATTAAAAAATAATAGTAATAATAAATACTGCAACATGTGCAACATGTGAAAATTGACAGTGCTGCAAATAGTGTTAGTCCTGCATAATGCATTTCCCCCACTTAATCTGTCTTAGGCTACTGTTCATGAGTTTACTCACTGCACTTAAGAGCCAGATGCTCATGAGAATAACAAGTGGACTTGTCCATCAGAATTTTAATGTTGACAGTGCAAAATGTAAAGGTCATATGCAGCTTCCTTACAGGGTACAACAATTAATGTAGCCAACAAAAACACCATGAAGACATAAATACACTGAATTACTGTACAATTTAAGAAAAAGAGGCCTAATTGTTTCAATTGCAGTCTAAACGTTGAAGAGAGAGGTTGGCAGCAGCCTTCATTTCTATTGATGCTTATGGAATGCCCCCCAATTTAATAGTTGTTCCCCACTATGCCTTCCACTTGAAAATAATCTGAATCCACCCCTGCTTTCCATAGCCAATTATCAGCTCTGTGGTTTGTGAATGCGCATGACTTTGTTAGCCAGAGAAGCAGAACATTATACGTGTTTCTACCAAAAAGTAATTATGTGAAAATTTTGATTAAAGGTTGTAAAATCTTTCCTAACCCTACATGAAACACCTGATGGTTTGTTGTAACATAAAATGTGGGTAAACTCTAGGAAACAGGCCAGACATTAAAAAATCAAAGGCAGTGTCCTTCAAGCTATGGCAAAGATCCTGCATCTTTATCGTATGCCACCTAAACATCCAAACCGGCTTTCATTCATTACATTTAAGGAAACACCAATAACAAATACTGAATCCTGCACGGAGTGGCGATATTAGAGAGGGACAAATTATTACATGTAGGTCACTGAACTATCCTGCTACAAGGAACAGTCCTACTATAATACTTCCTGATGTGATGTTTTTGGCATCTAAATGGATTTCCTTGCATTGTGCTCACCCACTGCAGTGTTCCAAACAACAAGCTCAGTTTTGGACTGCAACATGGACAAGAGTTCTCACAGGCTGCCACAACCTTGTCATACTCATTTGATGCCTGTGGTTGACATGCTGGTAGCAGAGGCTTGTGTAAAAGGCCGGGTCATGATGAGTGTTTTCAGAAATTTAGAAAATGCACATAACAGGTTGATTACACCTCAAACCCATCAAACCAATACTAAAAAAGCTCTTACAAAGCTGTTTGTGTCAAACAATAAACCAAGCAAAGCTTCTGGGATAACTGGAGAATTCTCAACCCGTCTTCTGATTTTAGTTCAAGAATGAACCACTGATCTGTGCCAAGTATTTCAATTAAGAAAGCTTGCTATACTGTGCATCCTAGATCCTAGATTTGTGGGTCCTTGGGGGCCTTGCAAGCAAGCCCTCAACAAAATGAGGAAGAGTTTAAATGCCGCTGCATCCAGACGCCTGTCACAAGCTTTTAAACACAGAAAATCTGATCCAGCATCAGCGATCTGACCTTTAGATATACAATTTTAATAATTACAAGCATAATTTTCATTTCATTTTGCGAGGACTTTTCTTTATTAACTTCCTGGAATTTGTTGTCCTAATTTTCTTGTGTTTTTTGCTAATGTCTTTTATGTTGTTTAAATCATACTAAACTAAATAAAACGTAGTTTTTTTGTGCTGACTTTCAGTAAAGTTTTGTTGTTGTTGCTGCTAGTTTTATGTTAGTTTTACTAATTAGTTTTTTTTTTCCCTGTTTATTCATTAATTTATTTATTTGCAAATTATTCCAGTCATTTGTTTGCTAATTTGCTTTATGGCCTTTTTCCCATTTTTGCTCAAGTGTCAATGGGTTAATTCACTATGACACAAAAAAGCATAACAGTGATTGTGATTTAACCTCACCACAAACCAAAGTATCTTTTCATATTAGAGTTCCAAGGGCAAAACAATTTGAAGTGGGGGTCCAGGGCTTACTGAGAGTCAACCTGGGGGTCTACAACATGAAAAGTTTGAAAAGCACTCATGTCAGATACTAATTGTTTTCTACATTAATTATGATGGGAGAGCATGTTTGACTGGTTGCTCCCTCAAAAACATGACATTCGAGTCCAAACCTCCCAGGCATCATGCCAGCTGCTGTTTGGTTCACCAATGCCCTCACTGGCAGGAAGAGAACAAAAGTGACAGAGAAATTAAGTATGTCTGTCTGCTGCTGGAACTCAGCTTGTCATTGTCGCTCTAAATGCAGCAGGCAGCTAGGAAACAAATGTTAAATGCTCCCTCCTTTCCTTATCCCTCAAGGATTTTCCCGCCACAGACCTGTTTGCTTGAAATGCTGTCGTCACAAGCTCCTCAAGGTCAGGAGTTACGTATCTCCCCCATCCCAGATTTACATACGTCCCTCAGAACAGCTTGAGCTGGAGTGGTGGTGCTGGGCCCTTATCAGAGCCCAGCACCCTCCCTCTCTTCCTATGGGAGACTACAGCACTGCTCACCATGGAGGCTGTGGTGACTGGTGACATCTAGTGATTCAAGAGCTAAGTGCATGCGTACCAACCCTTTGAGACCCAGGCTTTTATTTTGACAGGTCTTATCTAACCCTCACATTTTGTTTTTCTTTTTTAAATTTTGAGGATTTTTTTTTTTCATTTTTAATTTATTTATTTTAATTGAATGGCATATTTTGCAATCAAAAATGTAAAAATATATTTATAAATCATACACTTTTTTAAAAAAATCTTTTTGGAAATACTTCAAGAATTTAAATGTCGCAGGCATTTAAACACCAGGGGCCCTATCTTGCGCCAGACTCCCTAAACCCGTTATTTGGGGATTTAGCATTTAGGAAGAGGCATTCCCCCACAAAAGTTGCTATCTTGCGCACCTCCCGTTATCCGTAAAATTATTATGCATTAGGCGTGGTTTTGGCCGTTACGCCAGTTAAACCAATCAGTGTGCCAGGCGCCATTGCCTTTAAGGGCAGGATGCGCAATCCTAAATCCTAAAACTGAAATCCGTGATGGAGAGAGGAAGGTCGCAATTTAGTACTATCTCTGCCATCTTCTCAGGGGTTCAACTGAGGCTAAAGCAAGGTGGCTTTTTATTCGGGAGGTGGAGCCGCATGTGCACGTCCACATGTGTCCAAGTGGACGCGCATTGAAGGCACCTGGGCGCGCTCTTGTAGATGCCCAAAAGTGTGTGCGCAAGATAGCGCATAAAACACGCCCATGGACACACCTCCAGGCGCAAATACCGGAGTCGGCATAATGGATAGCGGGTAATGTGGGCGCAAGATACGGTTTAGGGATAGCGGAAGCTCCTAAATCCGCAATTCGCGGGTAGCGGGTAGTGGCAGCGGGTAGCGGGAGGCACAAGATAGGGCCCCAGATATCTGACAGCCACTAATCTGACATTTTACATTTCATTGTAATTTTGTTAGTACTTTTTGATCATTTTCAACTTTCCAACTTTTATTTTGTATTTTTATTTATTTATTTATTGTGCTCATTTTTTGCCAGTGTTCTGGTGATTTTTTTTTTTTTTTGCTAATTTGCTCACC